>VYYJ01001244.1:0-33856 GCA_021029165.1 Cyphoderus albinus | reverse complement strand
TCTCTGGAAGTATTTGATGGATCGCCACGATTTTCAGTATCTAGACCAAATCGATGACGGAGAATTTAATCCCACCCTCCATTTAAGCTAATTCTAAGGAGTCTTTGTAACTGCTTTATTCTTATATGCGTTGAAAAGTTTAATTTAAATACAGTCAACTCTGCGAGCTGCTTAGAGCTGCGATGAAAGCCTAAGTAAAACTATACATTACATACGTTTAAATGCCGTGATCTCTTTTAGTTCAGTGAAGTTCAGTCAAAATAGTACAGCCAATTTCATCTAGTCAAAATTTCACACTTTTGACCTTTTTATTTTAATTAAATCGGTTTATATTCTTCATTTCGACTTCTGCCGTTAAAATGCTGCTATTCACATTCAACTTGTATTTAAACTACACTTCATTCATATCTTCCGTGTTAAAGTTGCTTTCGTCACTAAAGTGCAACATCCAAATTCAATATTGTCAACCTTCTTTTTACAATTTTGCTATAATATACAATGACAAGTATTGAGTACAGTTCTGGCTCACAACTTCTGTGACGCACCTTAACGTTTTACTTCTTACGATGATAATTGACAAATTTCATTTTGCCTTTCTTCTATCCTGTCTTCTTTACATGAAAATCAAAAGAAAATCGCGCAGTCAGGTTTTGGTGGAAACAGAAACAAAAACTAATGGTACAAATGGTAAACTTTTGAGTGCGGCTGACAAGCGAGTGAAAGCATAACGGTGCAACGAACCGAACCCCAAGAAAAGCCCATCACGCCTTTCCTTTTCACTTCAACTAGCTGATTCCCCCAAAATACTGTTTGCTACACTCGTACCAGCGTAAATTGGACGCATGAGTAAAAGGAGAGTCGGTATTGCTTCATTTCCTAATGCAAGTCGAATTTTTAAGGAACAAAGACTATATAGAAGTAGCAAAGTGCAGACTTTGGAATGGAATGCAGAAAAAAATGATGCATTACCAAGTCTCCTTTTACTTTCGCGCATGTTACCTTTTCTTCCAATATGTTTGTAATTGTCAGTCCATTAGCTAACAGAGAGAGTGGAATTGCTTTGCTTGGCGTCACTCCCATCATCTCACTCATCATCTTTGTTCCATTCTCCCAAACAACCACAACTGAAAGGTTTCCACTTTCTCGTTTTCTGAGATAACGATTTGTGCTGCCTTGTATCGTCCCTTATTCACTAATTTTTCGCCAAGGAAAAAATTAGTATGTTTGTACTGAAGTTGTACGTGTTGGCTATATCCGTATGCGGCTGCTGTTTGATGTTTTTCCTTTCGAAGTAAGTCGTCATGTCGGATGTTGGCCTGTAAACAGCGAATTGGCAGGGTAGCGTGATGTTGCTCTCATAGTGCCTTGTTACTTCATCTATGACCCTTTTATTTACTTTTTGCTGTGTATGACTGACTGTTGAAAAAAAATCTACTTGGTTATGTGTTAGAGAAACTTTTTCTTGTTTTTCCACTTTCCCCTCTGCCAACCGGAGTTTGTTTGGTGCTGAAATACTTTTTCACTTTTCTTGTCGATGGTGGCACGGCGTCGGTCTAACCTGGCCGCTTTTATTATGTACAGCGCATAACCTCCATGGTTCGTGTCTCCTTTATTTATGTTGCTACATGATCGGTGAAAATGAAAGTGTTCGCTCACGTTTTATTATTTTTATTCTATGTAGACACAACGGAGCGATAAAATATACGACTTGGTTATGTATAAATCCGAGATTCGATTTGGTCGCTATGTAAGGCAAAAAGTAGTAAGGAAACTGCAATTTGGTGTTCAACGAATTATGAGCACCTACCTACCTCAAGTACATGAATCTCATTTTTGTGGGCAATATCTACAGAACTGTTTCATTTTTACGTACATAGTTTCAATATTGTAGTGCTGGCGTTAGCTTCTTTAAAGAGAGAGACAAAAATAAGATAGTAATTTCTGGTTTCGCGACTTCAATTTTTCTCCTTCCTCGATCCCTATTTATATTTCAGTTCAGCTTTCTCCGTGTCTTCTGTAACTGG
The DNA here is from genome assembly GCA_021029165.1 of Cyphoderus albinus. Taxonomy (NCBI): domain Eukaryota; kingdom Metazoa; phylum Arthropoda; class Collembola; order Entomobryomorpha; family Paronellidae; genus Cyphoderus; species Cyphoderus albinus. Next base: position 31,832 of record VYYJ01001244.1, on the reverse strand, counting down.
CTGTGGCGAGAAGAACAAGGAATGAGTGATTCAAACTTGACATTTTGAAAGTAGACGAAAACCTGCGAGATGAATAGAAGGATTAAGTTTTTCTCTATAAATTGATATAGGCATATTTGATAAAGGACCGTCAATGCTATTATACTTATTCGCTGTGTGCACAACGATGTAGAATTGGAGTGCGTTTACACGAAATACATGCGACTATAAAAATTCAGACCATGGATGAAAAATGACCATTGCCAAACCACTAAGAGGAAATTTCCTTGGACCGCCCTAATGGATTTGGCAAGAAATTTCACGTTTTCTCTTGAACGATCGCTTTCCTTCACTTTTCTTGTTCTTTTTTCTTCTGTTCTCCCTCTCCTTTGCATTCATTCTTTTATCGGTTTTTGTCTGAATGGAGTACACAAATGTGAATGTGCACAATGTGCACCGAGTGTACGATGTGACGCGTATAGCTATACAATAGGATATTCTCTAATATCCATTGTTATATTTTTCACCCCGCTTTCACTGCAACTTTCACTTTAATAAGTACAATTCTGAGGAGCTTGTCGTTCTTTTATCTTTAGTACGACGGTATTTTGTCTGTCTCCGCGTCCGTGTTCCTTTTACAAGTTAAAGATATGTTCATGCGATACATAATATGCATTGCTTGGGAACAAAGTAAGAAAAGTCCATAAAAGGGCAGACATGTATACACACAGATTACGGCTGCGGTGCAGTGTTACATCATCTGCGAGCGCTGGAGAATTGGAGAAGAGGAATGAAGCGACGACGAGTTGAGTTCCGAGCCAAAATCCAAGGACATTTCAGAAAGAAAGCGGAGGCATCTGAAAACCGGGTACCAAGTCTATAGAGAAAAATATGAATGCATCCAGTTGGGTGTGTAGGTCATCACTTACTTTTTTTCACTTTTTCATGTTTTTTATGAATTCTCGTTTTAATATGCAAAATAGTAGAGCATTCTTTGTGAAAATTTGTATATATGAGAAGTCCTCCTTTTTTGGCTTCTACCTCGAGGCAAGTGAATTTTTATTAGTTTTCAAATTATTCTACCTTGTTCTTGTGGGGTTACTAAACGGGACAAAAGAATTATTTTTTCTTCGCTTTTCTATTCTTCCTTACGACACCCGACATTTTACGACATTGGGCTAACTCATCTAGAAAAGCAATGACTGAACAAGATAAAACACTGTTTTTTGCCTCTGTTATCACTTTGTTCTCTGTCAGTTGACATTGTGGGTTGAACCAATGGTAAATGGGATAATGAGAATCGAGAAGTTTTCATTTCCGTTTATGTAAATATCGATTCTGTTTCGATTATTTTTTCTTGCAATGACTTTACATTTTCACAAGACAAGAAGGCTGAAGTTTTCGTGTAAAAAATCCTCCAGAGCCAGGAAAACCCTTGACTCGCCGTGTGGGATCGATGTACATCTTGTTCAGAAAAGATCCTTAAAATGCATTTTCAGGACCCCTTAACAGCTAGCAAAAGGCGAAATGTACAATTCATTCAAAAGGAATTTTCAAGACATTGCGTCTTGTGGAGCAGGCATGAAAACTCTTGTAGAAGAGAATGAGCCAAGCATTACAGATAAAGATAAGCTTCTGCTATGTTTCTATTTCTTCATGTGTGCTATTTCGTTTTTCTTTCCTTTCGACTTTCTCTCTGACTGTTATCATAAATTACAAACGATCCTCTGGGAATCGAAAGGAGGGGAGAAAAAGCAACTGAAGATACAATCTCTGCGAAACTAACTACGGAAAGAGTAGCGTGATGATGAAGCATGGGTTGACTGCCTACGTATTGGAGGAAGCCTATGAAATACACTCAAGAGGTATACAAAGGCGAGACATTTTCACCAATTTTGACTCTTCATAATAAGTGTTTGTGGTATCTTGCTTTGCCCTTCATGTTTTATTGACTAGAAGTTGTGAATGACTATCTCGATCTGCTGTTACAACGGAAGCTTTCTTAAAAGTCCGTCGTTTTCTTTGTCAAGGAAGTTATCTGAACCGTGTATTTACGTGTTCATGGAATGAAAGTATATTATCCGCGACTTTCGTCTCAAACTACAGTTTTGTCAATATAAAGCTGACGTGTATTTGTTGACTCATCCAGCATTGCTATCTAGTTCGCGCTTGGGTAATTCGAGTCGGATCGTAATTCTTACTTTACGTAATGTCTTATCGAGTTTCTGGATGTCGTGAAAAAGAAGCTTTGCAATACAATAATAATTCATGCCAATCAATTCTCGAGGAGCAGAGGAACTTACCAGGGCGCCCAAATTTTATGACACGACATTTCATATTTTATCACCGAGCACAGTTGAGCTCTTATGACTCTGTATCTACGTGTTATAATTTGTATGACACTTTTATAGTGACCAATTTGATTTTCGCGTGAGAATTTCACAAATTAAACGATAGGCACACGTTAAGTGATCCAATACAAATTCAGCATTTCTTTACTGTTTGTCGATCCCTTTACCATTTTGTGATCCAGCTGTTAAATATTTTATTTAATCCTATAAAATAAAGGCTAGGATATGCAGCGGCCGCCTGGGGTCACTCAATATGATCGAATTACGGCATTACTGATGTAATTGAATTTTTATGTAACGTCTGATCTGATCTTCTAACTGTTAGAGGAACCGTGTGAGGCAATAAATTTGGAACGTGGCATGTGGTACCGCCACAACTTTTCAGAAGTCTGCTTCATGTAGGTCACTCTCTGTGCAAACACGTCTACTGGTAACGGTAAAACGTTTTACTTGTTTAACGCGAGGATTTTTTACCAACGGAAACTTGCAGTTAACAAGGTGTGCACTAACAAAGAGAATGCATGTCCATATGTTCCCTTGAAAATATCCATAAGTATGTAAGTTACACTAAAGAGCATCTTCATACTCCGCTCGACTGAGCATTTTTGTTACTAGTTAAATCAGATTTATATGCGATGTCTAACAACAAAACGCGGAAAGTTTTTCTTCACCTGCAATACTAAACTAGTCCAATCTAGTTACGTTTATTACGAATGGGAAAAGTTTTCCCAGTATGATATCTGATCTTAGGTGAAGGATAGAGCTAGGAATTAAATAAACATTTCTGCGCGATCGTTTTTCTTTTTCTCATGTTCGATCAACTTTCGCGAATGTTCCATTGCAAAAATATAGATTTTGCTTCATAAATAATTCATTATCATGGAACAGTTTTTTCTAAAAAATTAACATTTAGTTTTTAGAGTTAACGTTTTAAATATAATATAATATTGAGCGTACATATAAAAATGACAGCTTTACTGGGATTGAATAAAAAGTATATAAAAACGCATTAATTTACTTCCTGGTCTAAAATGTTTTGCTCGCAAATAAGTTTGAGATGTAATAATGTTACTATTTCTTAATGCATAATTAAACCTGAAAAGTGAAACTTTCTTGAGAGCTTTTGTTAGATTATAATTTTTAGAACATACACTGGTTTGGATAAAATGGATAAAAAGCAAGTGGTAACCTCTCTGTCTTTCTTTTTAGCAAGGCGTGTCAATGTTTACAAAGTCTGGTTTTTTCTCTCGAAGAAAGTGTTTAAGTTGTTTAAGCCAGTCTCACATCCTATAATGTATCATCAGAAATTTTACTCTGCAGTACACACTGGAGGCATTATTGTGTAAACCGTCTCTAGTGGAACGACTCACTTTGTAAATAATTGATTGCTTTTCTCATAGATTTTACATCCTTCAGTAGTGGGTATTTAAGGTAGTTAGGCGTAATTCGTGAAAAAGAATCCAAAGTGTAAGCTTCTTCACTTCTCGCTTCACATCCCAGTTTCTTCCTCACATCCATGCTTAAGTCTAGGCGCCAAAGTGATGAAAAGAATGAGAAGTAGAAACCAAGGGGAAAATGGAAGTGGGCTTATGTGATTAGCACTGAATGATACTCGTGGTTTCTGGGAGTACCACTGTTTCCTTCCACAAAAATCTAACACTTTCATTTCGTTTTTTAAATTTTCACCACCCTTGTAGTAGAGTTTCAGCAGACTTTCATTAGCTGATTAGAATACCTTTTCACGCAGTTTCTTGCTTGCGTTCTATTCCCACTAAATCGATGCTTCCTTTAGGTGGTGGCCGTCTTCTTTTTGACTGAGAAAATTCATTTTCAAATTAGTATTTCTCTCCATAGTCTCCATCTCCAGTTCATGATACATCAATCTTATCCCATCCAGAAATTGAAGGTCCACAGGACGGGTGGATATATCCAGCCGGCAAAGTGGACGTTAGGTTAGAATACCCGTGTTCAACGTTCAGTCTATCCACTCTGTTTGTCAGCTGGATATATTCCACAAAATTCTTTAGTGGTTACGGACATTATACAATCTCTGATCCCGTCTAGTCTGAGGCAGCTTGCTTTGTGTATAATTTGTAAAGAAAAAGAACTTCTAAAGATGGCCACAGTTAGTTTAAGCATGCGTAGTTATCTAGTAGAATTTTTCTACGAAATATGAAACTTTACTCATCCAATTTTTCAAACCTGCAATGTATGTTTCAAATGTAAATAACGCAAGTTGTCCTCCGCCGCTACTTGCTTTGCTAAACATGATGAATATCCACGTTTTTGGCGTGAAAGAATTTAGTTTCATTTATCTGTCATCATATTTCCTAAATATACATAAAACAGTTTGTATTGTATACCGACGCATCTTCACAATTTAAACTACAAGAAGCGGAGTAAAATCTACATAAATTATTTATTGCCAAAATATCATAATAGCGCTAGCATTTTTGGCTTCATGCACTTTTATTCTCGGTTCTCCTATCACGATTTTTCCGCTCTTTGAAATGAATTTGAACAAGTAGTCGGGGATTCTACATTAATATCTTATTCTTTCTCTAAAGATCAGGAATGCCTAACTCCCTCTTCACCATTGCTTTTCAGTTTTTCTCTACCAATGTATTTTAAAAACAAAGTTTTTGTTAGTAAGCCCAAACTAAACAGTTTCTTTTATAAAAAGTGAGTTTGGTGAAAGCTGTAAATACAGAGCAATGCATAAAATGCGTCAACATTGTTCCCCTTGTGTCCACATATTACAGTGCAATGCAAACTCTCCCCCCTCTGAATGTAGAAAAACGCAGAAAGTTTCATTTCTCTTTATTTCCGTTCTATTTTTTAAGAAAAACATCAAATAGAGAGAAATAGAAGTGAGTAAAGGAGCAGGAAAAAACTTTTTCTTCCTGTTTGTCAACGTTCTCCAGTCAAGTGCCTTCTTCATTCTACCACAAACACAGAGGACGACTGTTTACTTCAGATATAGAGGGATATAAAAATTTACTTATAGTCCACTTATTTTGAATGAAAAACAAGGGGTAGGACCAGAGACTAGTGTATTAATACAAAGAATGAAATGTTGCACACGATAAGTAACTACCAATTCAGTTCGGAGTTTTATACTCAAGTAACAAAAAATCACATTGGCTTAACATCGTTTTAGTCATGAAAAGTTATTCCTATACTTCCTAAGTAAAAAGTAAATGGAAGCTCTAAGACTGTAGCAAACCGCTTTTCTCTCACAGATCACATATGCAGAAAGTAGCAAAGAAAAAATGTAGTTTCTCTTTCTACAACGATAACATGTCGTATATTCTCTTTTTCTTTTTTCATCTTTCAAACTCTTTAGGAGAAAAAGTTAAGTTTCTGGTTTATCCAGCAATACGGCTTGCAAGCATGTTTTCTTCTGAGAATGTTTCTCTAAGGATATTATTGGCTCGAGTTCCTTGCAACAACTTTGACTGGGTTGTATGGTGCAGAATTTGGCATGCAGAATAATATACAAAATATATACAAAAGTTTCAACGAGATCACGATGCTGATGAGGTTGTTGGTGATATGATACTTGGGAAGTATGCAGGCTACTTCCTTCCTTTTCACCCAGCATACTCATTTCTTCTTCCTCTGCAAATGATATAAAGAAATGAACTTCCTTTCCTTAAAAAATTCAGTGGTAAGGTTTGTGCAGCGGCGAATGTCGGTACGTAACTACAGTATGCATAATATTATTGCACAATAAGGTCATGTAATGAAATGTGAGTTATTGCAGGGTACGTTCTGGAGTGGAGAGGAAAAAGAGAAAACTTTAAATCGTTTGTGCTATTACATCATGCCTGCAGCAACATTTTTATGGCTGCATTGAAGAACGTAGTTTAGAATCAAAGTGAACTTCTCGAAAAAAATCTTGATAGTAGGAAGAAAACAACTTAAAGATATTTGCCTTTCTCCTTTCACCCAATATAGCAACTCGGAACTCCGTGCATTTGTCGAATGCAAATAATATTTCTGCCGTCGGTAGTGTCAGGGGTACGCGGTGATGATGTTGGTGGTGATTCTCTTCGAGCAACACCAACGAGTCAGTCGATAGAGAAAGGAAAAAGTAAATCGATACTAAATTGCACAAGAAATACAACAATAGTTGTACCCTGTGTTTGTTCTTTAGTACGATTTCCGAAAAAAATAGAGAAATTCTTGACAATGTTGCTTCTTTAGCTGAGCTTTGAAATAGTCGAGTACCCCAGTTGTAATTCTAAATTCTAAATTATACATACAAGGTTGCCTAAAATATTATTTAAATCGCAAAAATTATTCGATTTGACTTAATATGAATACTCGATCCAAATACATCGACTACTATCTAATGTAAAAAGCATGAAGTCATGGATTTACTCGGTTTTCAAAGTTTTCTTTAAATTACACCATCTGTGTTTATTGCCATCACCAGTTGAAGAATAATCAAGAATCACAAATTACTATGTCATATAACGCTAAATTTACTTGAGGGATTATAATCTAACTAGGAGTTGGATGACACAATTTTGTATTACAACAACACGGCAATTTACAATATTAACGGGGTAGTAAATTTTATTTTCTGTAGAATGCCTTCAGGAACTTTCTAACTCATCCAATCTCGCCATAATTTACCACAAAAGGGTACACTCGAACAACGTTGGTTTACTCATAACTTAACAACCCACATTTCAGAGTTTAGAGTTATTTTTTATCATAGTACATAGCATATCTAAGGTTAAGTTAATCTGGTATCTGGTCATTACATTGGTTTGCTTTTTGTCCTTATGTTGTGAAGGGAAGTAAACACGGCACAATTGTAATTAAAAATTCTCTTGAAAAATGGAATGGAATGTTATGCTTATTTAACTTATTTATGTGTGTAGACACAATTTTGTCTCGTCTTTTCATCTTTCTTCTTCTTTGTTGTTTTGATGCATTAATACACATTCATTATGGTTATAGCTTCTGTCTTTTCTTCCCATTACTTTTATCCGTGTTTCGCTGAAGCGCTTCTGAACTGAACTGAAATAATAAATTCATATTATGCATTCGCACAGCAGCTTGCGTTTAAAACAGGGCATGAGCGTCGTGAAGCCGCACTAGAAAGTTGCATGCACAACGACAATTTGTTATCTTTTGTCTACTTCAAACTTTCTGCAACTTTATATTGTAATGTATTCGTTTCTACAATGGTAAAGGTGTGTCTTAATACTTTTATTTCAGAAAACTCCTCCAGCCTCCAGCCGACGGATCTATAATCTTTGCGTTCACTGCACAACAATGTGGCATAGACATTGCCGAGTTTAGTTTGAAAGGAGTTCTTTGTGACTATCCGACTTGGAAGGTGTTTTTCTATTATTGCAGCTGTTGTCAATTTTCCTTTTACCGCTTAAGCTACATATTATAGCTACTTACTGACTGTGACTGGCATTATTGTGTAAAAATAATGAGTAATCTACACGAACAAGTTAAAACGTAACAAATCACGTAGCTTCTTCCTATTCATCTCTGTTTAGTATTTGGCCCTTCCGTCTATTTCATTAGGTTCTACGTGGGATGATGGTATGCGGCTGGTTGGTACTGACTGAAGGCACAAGTTGTATAGTGTTTGGTTTTCCGCCCATGCACAGTTGAAAAGAAGGAATTTCGATTGTTCCGTTGAAAGAAAGCAATACAAAGAAAATACATTTGTTGAAAAAACGGGCACAGCGGAGAAAAAAGTTGTTCGTTGGAAAGGCAAGGTGCAGCGTCACATATAAAGAAACAAAGAAAGTACAACATAAAATGTTATACTTTTGAACTGAAAGTTGTAATGATATACAAACTTAATCTAATGTTCACTTCATTGAATTGGATTCAATCAACAATTACATTATTACAATTTCACTGTCGTTTTGTGGCATGATACTTGGATTTGAAAAGGTTACAGAGGATTTTTCGTACCTGCTTGGTGGAAGTGGGGCTGCGACCATCATTTGAGGCTGTTGTGCATGTGGATGCGGAGGTGGTTGCGACTGTGCAGGTTGCTGAAGTGGTTGCTGTGGCTGTTGCTGCTGCTGAGGCGGACAGGAGCATGTCGGTCGACTCAGGTCTTTCATAAACAATTTTACTATAACAAAGGCCGTTACCTGAAATTCAATCGACAAGGTAATTAGTAATTTTAACAAAAGTGGTCGAACTCAATGCACCAGCCAAACCGTTAGTTTTTCTAATTATCTGTAGCATCATAAATTACCACTTCATAAGTCAAGTCACTAACATAATCGGTTTGTCGTAGAAAATTGGTCAGCATTGTAAAAATGAAATAGCTTACCCGCCACACGATTTTGATAATGGCTAAAACTGCAACTAGAATGGCACGACTTCCTTGGATTGAACGGAGGCCAAAGGTCATGTAGACTATAATAAGCAACTCGATCATTGTGTACAAATTGAGAACCTGGAGAAAAGTGATGACAGTTTTGTATCATAAAGCGTTCAGTAACAACTCCTCACTTCACGCTTAAGTTTCCTTACGTATTGTCCATATATCCATAGCTGGCAGTTTCCTAGTATCGTCTCTGTATCGCTGGCTAGATTGGCATAAACAACATTCTACACGCGACAATATTAAATCAGTCCACTCACACACGAACGTACATAAATAACATTTCACGGTTCATGTCATGTGAATCATGCCGAAATATTTTTCATTGTGCATCGGTAGCTCTAGCGGTTAAAAATTGCGTTGGGAAAGTAGGAAAGCACAGCATACGAAAAGAGAAAGCAATACGCATTTCCCTTCCACCCATATCCACAAGGAAAATAGATGCTACTTATAATTTTTTCAAGCACGACATCGTCAGCTTCAAAAGCAGAGAAAGCAATTTCATTATTTTCACAGCTTCAGCAACCTCAGTGCTTTTGCTTTCCCACTAGGTGCATACTTATTTCATAAAATGAAATGTAAAATGATTGTCTCATTCAATTCCTCTGAAAGTCCATTTAGGAAGCACGTATATCATTGAAGAATGCAAACACTTGGGCCCAGCTCCGGACTTTCGGACGTGTACAAAGTGTTTTTTGTGTTCCATTTATTCCATCAGGAGCACATTTTATTGTTGGTTTAAGTAAATCACAATGCCGGTCCACTTACGTAATAAGGACGCGGGCTGGCGAGGAGCTTGCATTTAAGCCTGTTACAAAACTGGTTCGTTAGTATTGGGATTGGGAGAGGTTTCGTGAGAAAGATTTAAGTTTGAATCTCCTTTACAGTCTTTGCTGCGTTTACGAAAACCCAGGGGTGGAATAAATACTGCTATCTAAGTGCGCATTCGCTTGGAATTTTAACCATCTAAGACTTTGAGTAAGCTTTCATTTTTATTTTGCCACTACAACCTCTTCAATTATCATTCTGGAATTTTATTTTGAAGGTAAACTGATTCGACCTCCAAGAAGAAGACGCCAATTTTAGACTTGCTGACGTGGATCTCAGTCGTTTTGTCTAATGATGGTTGGTGTTACTAGAAATACTTGGGACTTGGGAAAGGTTATTTACTGAACTTCCTAGATTTAATCATGGGAAAAGCTTGAATTCCTTCAGATTTAATGTTAACCTGAGGTAAAATAATCCCAAAACAAGAGCTCCCTTTTCTTTGGATATTTACCAGTGTGCCAAATAGAGAGAGATTCGGTTGCACAACTGTTCTCAAAACGTGCAAGTATAGAATTAAAGTATCAACCAAACTGACAGAGAAGATGCATAGTTTACTTGTCAGCTTCGCAGTCTGATTTGTCCAGGAAGACAAAATAAAGTAAGGTGGGCAAGACGAAAATCCACTTTGCTGAATACTCTCACACATCGCATAAAAGAAAGGGAAGGAGAGCAAAGGGCACTTAACGAAATCATCTTTTTTGCTTACGTTTCGAGCCACGGAAAAAGCAGAATAGAAGACATTCTAGCACGAGAAGAGCGAGACACACAGAGAGCACATGTCAGTAGCACTATAAATAGTATATTGAGCAATATTATGAAAGAAAACATCAAACTGCATAATGTATAAGATAGTACATAATAACATAATATCTTCTTGTATCATGTTTCGTGCACACCAAACATCTCAGTGTATTATTTGCAGAGACAATACCAACAAATGCCAGGTTTATACTTATGGTGATCCTTTATACAGGAGTTGAGGGAAATGCAAAATATTAGAATGGGTGCGTGATACTCAGAGCACGTTGTGAAAAGTTTACTGTGATATATGGAGGCTGTCAGTATTTGGTGGTTGCAAGCAGTTTGATAAGGTGTCGTGATTTCCTTAGAATGGAAAATGCATGCTTCACTCCTTTCCCATTCACCCTTCACGTAGTTTCCCTAAGCCCCAGGAGGAAAAGCGATGGAGAGTCTATATCTTTCTCCGGGACAATAAGCAACAAAATGACCCTGTTCCTTTTCCAAGGCGTGTAGGCATTCATGGTGCGCCGGTATTGTGCTTATTTGCTTCTTTATTTATTTATCCTACTGAACTGAATCAGCTTTTGTTGCATACTACAATGGCCAATGTAATACAATTCTCAGTGGATCCATTTCCTTCGTAAAAACTTTTTGGAAACTGATCAGTAAGGAGGAAAATGACATGACCAGGAAAACATGGACGGTCCACCATACACCATGAGTACTACAAACAGAATGGTTATGATTATTATTATGGTAGCAGAAACAGCATGAGTTTAAGGAAAATGGATGATGATGAAGAAACAAAGAAGAGTGGAGAAGATGAGAAAGTTTTTTTTTCTGTGTTGGGAAGGAAGGAAGGAAGGAAAGGAGAGAGAGAGAAATGTGAAGTAAACGATGATGATGACGAATCTTTCTTCTGTGATTATTACTATTTTCTTGCTTCTTACTTTCTTTTGACTCAGAAACTTTGGGCCTTTTGTCATTATTACAGCTTGGCAGTGTTCGCTTCGTTGGTCGATCGATGGCACCATCACCGCCTTTTCTATAATACCCTATATTTAATGCGTTCATTTCAGACATTTACTTTTATGCGTCATTAGGACTTTATTATCACAGCCAGTTGAGTTGTTTGTTAGAGAGTGAGGAACTTATGCATTGCGGTGATTTTCTTTTTCTTCTTCATGCATTCTTTCCTCCTTCCTTTCTTTTTCTTAGTCAGTCCAAGATTACTTTTTAAAGGCGTAACTTTCATTGAAGGCTAGGACAGGGAGCAAGGCTAGCTTAATGAAATATTTGAAATTAGTCAGTATCTTATATGCGGACGAAACAGAGAGGGGCAAATTAGAAAAGTATTAATCGAAAGGCTTACTTGGTAAGCCGGCAGTAATTAAAAGGCAGTACGAAATGACCAACTAAGGGAAAAGGGCCTTTATGTAAAATGGAAATGCCATTCAAAATACTGTTTTTTGAAATGTGATTAAAACACGGGGGCCATTTAAAACAAGGAGACTATGCTAACTAGAGAAACTATAATCGGGGTAGGGATGGGGTCTACATTATGAATCGTCTTGTCAAAATATTGAAAGTGTAGGTTTGTACAGAAATGTTGTACTGTGAGCAAGCAAGCAAACCGCTTTCCGGTGGTTAATCACAAACAATTTGAATAAAGCATGTGTGCATTAAAATTTAGTTTAACCTCCTGACTCTGGAACGAATTTTTTTAAATTATTTAGTTATTAATACCTAGCTTTGTTAATTGTAAGTTTATGTCTAAAGTTTATGTGAGATAGAAGAAGTATAAACAAAATGCTAACCAAATTAACCACTTATAGTCACGTCACAATGACAAAACTAGAATGAATTTAGTTCTTGAGAAGAGTTAACTATAGTTTATTTGATTAAAGGCCTCGTTTATTTGATTTGATTTGACCTTGTTTGATTGCACAATCCTTAATTTTCTATATCAAGGTATCGTTTGGTTTAAATGGGTTTTAGTAAAAGTTCGGTTTTCGTAATAGTTGCAGAGAAAACTTAGTATATATTCTCTCAGATGAAGATTTTGTAGTGTACCCGTACCATCAAAAAAAATGTGCGACTGTCAGTTTTATACATAAAGCAAAATTCATTTTTCATTATTGGAGGCAAGATATTTGTAGATGTTCCATTTTCCAGGACAAAAATATCTCCATTATGTTAGTGTATGTCTCCATAATTCCGGTAATCGTATAAACTTTTCCCATTACTGCTAGAAAATTTACTGGTACTGGTATTATTGCTGTAAAGATACATTTCCCAGTTTGATAAGAGAAGCAATAAATTGTGTAAGGGAGAAATGCTGTTGTCGCATGCAAAGAAAATGATATGTTCTTGGCAACTGCTCAAAAGTGATGGCAAGCGATGTCTAACTTCACCGCTACTCACTCAAGGAAGAATCAGGGAAATTCCTGAGTGATGGCGTTGAGAAACAAGAAAAGGGAAGGAAAAGAAGAGAACTGCGTGCTTGTCGTCTGTCTGTCGATGATTGTGTTTATTGTAAATAATATTGTATAATAATAATGACGGCATATTCAAACTTTCTTGGAGTGAAGTTCTGTTTTTTCCGGTGTCCCCCTTATGGGTTTTGTTTTGTATTCTTATTCTGCAAGCTGTTTGCTATGAAGCGAATAAATAATCGGAAGGGAATGGAAGACTGAGCAAAAGAAAGACTTCTCGTCTGACACATAAAATAACATTGACAAATGCTGTGCTTATAACTTTATTCCATTTCCAAATAAGTACTCCGTCAAGTTCAGCGGACTTATGTCAGAGTCAATATTTAACATGAAAGAGATGTTTCAAGCAAAGTTACATGCTAAATTAATAAATCGAATAGTGCACTTGTAAAGCAAAGAAGAAACGGTCTATTTTCAAACAAAATTATTTGTAGAGTTTTGTAAAATCGGAGCGAGTAGACTCTTTTTGGTAGACTTGTCAGACGGGTTATGCAGTGGGCGATCCTTTTGGAGAAATAAACGGAAAAGAAGAAACTCTTTCATCTGGAGTACCGATCCATAAAAAGTTGTCCAAACGTCCTTTCTGTAGTAAATTACATTACATTTCAATTCATATCACTTCAGCTGGAATATATGAGTAACGTATATTCCAAGGGGAAATAACTGCAGTCGTGACGTCGACAAAACTACCTACCCACCCTCATCTTATTTCTGATGTGCTGCTTAGGTTTCCTGATTGCTCCCTTTGAATTGCCATTACATTGTAAGGGATGTCCGTTGCCAATTATTGCCGTTACAACAACGATAAAACCCTGTAATGAGAGCTAACTGGTGGTCTAGCGAATAATGTCACATCAGCGAAAAAAATGCCAAAAGGTTTGCAATGTGTCAAGCGAGCAGACTGTTTAAGAGCGGAACTTGTCAGCCAAATAACATGTCTTGTAATGTAGAAATGTTCTGCTTCGGAACACTTAAAGGCCTTTACGTTCGAAAGCATATAAAATGCCTTTGTAGGCGTATACTGCTCACAAACTCGCCAAAAATGCAGAGAATGTGGTCGATTATTTTATCACTTTGAATAAGCCTTTAGCATTGCGTCACATTTAGTTCTGCTTGTGTAAAAAATTCACGAAAATTGTCATTGATGTCATTTACCATTTGCCTTTATAATTGTCTAAATGAAGGATCTGAAGAACAAATTGCACCGAAATCGTCTAGTAGGAAAAAGCTTTGCCACATTTTGTCCCTAGACGTTACCAAACCACGGTTGGGATTTTCCCACACGGTTGAATGAAAACCCATTGAACCATTTCTCGCCTGAGAGATGATGAAGCACTTATTGTGAAGTGAATACTGTCACAAAAGTGTACAAATATCTAGCTTTTGTGGGTGGAGATATACATTTTGCTTATCAATCTGTATGCATGATTCATTTCGCGTTTCATATTTCTTAGAAAACGATAAAATCTATCCCTTCACCATGGGATGCTATCCAATATATTATGTATGTACGTATTCCAGACAGCGGACTGTATTTGTTGGTCCACAAACCTCACGGAACGACTTCTAAGGAAGCAAAGATATTTTTGTAGAGTCTCATCTTCATTGTAATCATCTGCAGCCTTCCCTTCTTCTGTCGCTGCCATAAACAAGGTTGGCTGACTTGTTTTGAAAACCTCTATTTGATACAAGAAATGACAAGATTGATAAGAAATTCAACCCAAGGCTCACTGCCTTTAAACTTGGGCAGAATTTTATTCGTGAATGAATGAAGGAGTGTATTATTCCATTTGGTATCACCAAAGGCACTTTTGGTGCCTTTGGTTGGTTGGTTGCCATTTGGTGTTGGCACGCTTTTATACTTGCTGATCTTGCTTATTTCACCAATTCTTTCTATTTTCTTCTGCTTTCTCATTCATGAAAGGATGTCTAAGGATGTCTCTTTTCCTCTTTTCCTAGAATCTGACAGTAACACGACGCGATAGACAGTTATATGCAATGTATTATGAATTTTAGTATTTCTCCAGAATCTTTTCGTTGCCTATCAAAAAGATACACGTACTTATCAGCTTGTTCCTATATTATTGCGAAATTTGTTTAGTATTTTGACGATCGTCATACCGCAGCATTTTTTGATAGAAATATGGCTTTATTAACTCACAATAGTCAAATCAAGTTGAACGATGTTGATGAGGAATATTTCCACTTCTCACTCCACTACATCTTCACTTCTATTCACTTTTGAGTTGCTGTTTTACAAATGAACGTGGCGTTTTGCTTCTTGACATTTTGCCAATCAAACAGGAAAGATCTTAAAAAACAAAAACTTTGTAATTTGCAACATTGAGAGAGTGAAAGCTCTCATTCCATGCATACATAATGATATTATATTAAAAGTGGACAAATACTTTGCGTCACTTTCCTCAAGAGAAACTTTATTATTTTTTTGCTTGCACAGCCTACGCTTAACTTGCTTAACATATTATCAATAAAGCGTTATGATATGATAACAATGATTATGATAACAAATTTTTCGTGCATGTTATAGTTACTGCAGACACTTTAGTGGAACATGGAGCCTACATGTACAGAAAAGTAGTAACAGAATGGCAATTTTTGTAGCATATTTCGGTGACAATATAAATCTGCCCATAAACACTCATTGAAATATTAGACCATAAAACACAGGAGCAGTTACAGGGCAAAACTAGTGGGAGTCTGGAAGACAAAATGTGCATACAAAAACGTGTCTTTTGGCTCTTTAGTATCCGCAGATGAAGAAGCAGACTGCGCTGTGCCGCACTTATGTCCAACACGGATCTATAGTAGTACGTTTCAGACTACACTGAAGGAAATATTTTTTTGCTTGGCCATGGGAAAATTCTATAATTTATTACTTTGCCATTTACTCAATGATCTATATTATGTGCAATAGTCACAAATGCATTTTCTACCTACATAACTTTGAGTATAGACAAATATGAGGAAGAGCCAATAAAGAAGCTTCACTAAAAACACAAACACAAAAGTTGAGCATTCACATAGTATAGATAAATCCTAGTTAGACTGGCTCTTTATAAGCTCGCGGCATGTGCCTACATATTCCTTCGGAATTCTAGCTCGAATACAATTCTATTCACTAATGTAAAAAGTAAAAATGCAGCAGAATAAGGGAAACACTGCAGGCTGGCGACATTGTATGTTAGAAGTAGTCATAGGTCTGGTTCTCCTATAATTTTAATATTGTTGTTACTTCTGTTGAATTTGCTCTCTGCCCACTCAACTATAAACTATTATTATGCAGGCAAAAAGCGTTACTTCTGATGACGAGGAAAAATCGCAGAACAACTTCGCAGAGCGGATCGGAACACATTAGAGAGCCACTACCAATAGAGTTATTACGTTAAATTTATCATATTGTAACTTCCATATATATTTCTACGAGCCGAATGCTACTTGCACGCCTCTCCCAAAAACTCGCAAACTATCTCTTTTTCTTCGAGCTTCGCAGACCAGCTCAACGACATAGAAGAGAAAGATGTAATAATTGGGAAGTCAGTAATAAATAGCAGCTGGAGCAGGGACATTAGCATTAGTTGAGAGGGAAAGCAGTAGAACCTCGAGCATTTGTTACCTACCGACTCGGCACAATTTTTATAAGAAAGTTGCTACCACTGCTATCACCACAATCAACATCACCAGCGAGTCCATCGAGCCAGCAAAATCCATTTTCTCTACGACTATATTCGAAACTCTCTCTTATTAAAGATAATTGATGATGCTGAAGATGGTGGCAGCAGGGTAACAACATATTTACCAGGCATCTAGATTCTATTATCTTTTCTTCCTACTACTACGGTAATATTTATGCCCCTTACCTTTCTCGTCCCAATTATGAGACCAACTGCCATGAGCAGTTGACAAACGTAGGCAGCCAGGAAAGCGAACCATGTCCACAACAAGGATACACGATCTGTTTCAGAAGTGGATGGTGTCGATTACGAAGGTAGGGTTGAGGAAACCAGCAGATTAGTCCGGGACACAATCCGAACCATTGACAGTTTAGAATAAAGGAAACCAAAAAGCAAAGAACAAAAATGACAATTTAATATCAGCATGATCATATAATATTATTATTATATAATGCACAATCACCAATATAATTATTAAATATTATATTATGAGTTAGCATAAACTGTAAGGTTAAATCCATAAAACAACAAGACTGGGATAACATACAATAAGACAAATAAACGATGGCATCACAATCAATATCTTCAACAGTTAGAAGTAATAGCGACTGCGCCCACTGTTTAAAACGGAGCTGCCTACAAATAATGCTTTTGAATTGTAATATGTATGTAGATGTATTTGATAGTGTGAATTAGTCATCTTGACTATCGCTTATTCTTAACAACGAGTAAGCTACTCTGTGCCGAAATGTAGTAAAATCATTCATTGTTCAAAGAACACCGATGATTCTGAGCTTCGTCTTGAGTAATTAAATAAGAGTCTAAACGCGTCGCAACATGTATGTAGTTTATTTAATTCCTTCTCTCTAACGGGACACCAAAGATCAAAGACTGCAATAATTACTCAAGCAGGTTTTATATAAATATAGTTTCACATTTTTATTTCACTTTTTAAACTTTTCTGAGATCGGATTTGCATGTGCATAGACTTCGTTTTTGCTTTTGAGTTTTATTTAAGTATTTTCATTCATCAGAATGACAAATCCAGATTTCAGTTGTTCATGCGTACGCATCTGTTATTTGGAGTGCATTTAATAAGGGACTTAATAAAATGCATAGTTTTACTTAGGCACTGAAACAAAGTCATTGAATAAGCTAATCTAAACTATAGACGCTGATCACATTGTTTTCTGTTATAAGTATACAGATCGGTACAATAAAAATAATGACTGATATAAGCTTAAATGTATTACATTAAGTATCAATATAAAGGCTTTTTGTGGTTGGTGGAATTGTTATTATAGAATGAGTGATGATTGTGATAGTAGAAAGTGGAGCTATAGAGTGAGCCAATTGGGAATACTATTATTTATTAAGTCGTTTCGCGGACAAAGAAAGTGTACATGCACGTGGATGAGAAGTTTTGTGGTAAAAGAAGTCATAATAATTCTGTTACAATGCAAAATTCTGCAACCATACTGTTTGATAGATTTTTTCCAATTCTAACTGGCTTTGTCTTTGATGACTTCTAAAAGTGCACTTTATTTTATCTGCGTAATATTTATGGAAGATCGTTGTTTTATAACTATTTGGTAGTAAGCAAATCGCATTTAATTAAAATTCCTGTCCATCTTCATGTTAGATCGTTTGTTTTATTGTTTTAACCAGCGGTGGTTCCGTGATGTGGATGAACGGACTATGTATGTGTTCTATGTTCATGTTGCATGTTCCTCTCACAATTTGTTAGTGCAGGAACAAAAGAATTGTGTTCGATTGAAGGAAAAAGTTTCTTATTTTCGACAACACAATTCTCATGTAAGTACAACGCAGCTTGTAAGTAGTAACTAAATGCCCTTGTTATAAAGGTATGCGTGGAAAGATTTCTGTGTTTCAAAGTGAACTCACGGTCTTCGAGATACTTTTGTACATTTATTGATGATTGTTTACTTAGTCCTGCCAGAAAATGGCAAGAGAAAGTGTACTGGGCACAAAAGTTATCACTGAAGTAATCCTAGCGTGTAGCCTTGTTCACACATTGCCATTTCATCTTTTCTCTACCGCTTTCATGCCTCTTCTTTCCATCTTTTTTTTTCTCCTCACGATCCAGCCAACTCTTTCATCTTTTCTTAAAGTTCGAAGAGAGAAGGGCGGAATTGTTATATTTCGGTGTTCATGCTGCTGATGATGATGGTGACAACGCGAGAAGAAAACAAAAATTCACTTATAGCTTTATTGTTGTTTTCTCTACCAACTAAGGTAGCAACTCTCCATCTGTATTCCAACGTTGTAATCTCCACTTGTGAATTTTTTTAACAAGGTCAAACTCATTTAATTTCACAACCATGCAGAAGTCGTGGAGCATCTCTAATGTTCGAAAAAGTGGTCAGAGATTGGGACTGAGGTAAAAATAAATAAAAAACTAGTGAGGTGTACTCGTGAAACTGTTTTTTACCCTCGGTCTCACTCAACACACAAAAACACTTAAAGTTATTAATGCCTTATACTAAGCGAAACTATGTGTAGGTAAATGCCAACGTAATTTTTTGTCTCACCTTCCAACTCGCTGTTTGGTGGACTGTTGCTAATACGTGCGTCCTTGGCCACGTAATAGAAAAATCTACCACAGATCAGGACGGCTACAACCTTTAATATAAAAAGAGAAGAATTACTTTGAGAGGATACATTATATTAGATAAAACATTTGAACTGTAACTAGAAGGGAGTAAAAATAGTAAATGAAATAGTAAAAGTGACAACTCATGGACCATTTTTGTTCTTGGATCAAGTTCAGTTTTTAAGCTCCAAGCGAAGGAGCCAGCAGGAGTAATGTGATTCCAGTAGGTTTCAAGTAATATCCAACGGAACTATCAACGTATTAAGGAGAAAAAAGAAAGGACAAAATTGGCTGACTACAAGCACAAACTATCTTAATATGACACTAACTGTGCAGTTTACGTGTACCCTGGTCTACAAAACGTTGCATGTACACCAGTGTAGCGTTTTTACTTGAACGACTTGAAAAGTATTATGAACATTATACGAGAAATGGGAAAGATTGTTAAAGAATTTCAATTACGCAAATGCCCCATAGATTTTCGTTCCCAGAGGAAGCTTTCGACACCCGTTCTTTATTGCATAAGATGAGCAAAGTGAAAGTGGAGGTTTCATTACCCTAGTGCTTCGGTACATCTCTTGTATTCTCCTGAGTAGGATTGTGTTGCTGTCAATGTACGTATCTGCATTCCTGGCATTAACTAAACTAAAGCAGCGTGCATATACTCCCACCATTATATATTAGATGAATGTACATTTTCGATGGATCCTTTTCTGCATATGCAATTGCCATTATTGCTACCACCACTACCGCTATATTGTTATAGACAATGTTATAGTATCTTTTTCTTTTCTTGTCGACGATGGATGATGATGTTGCAGTTGAAAGCAAGAGAATTTCAGCTATTTGCGTCTCTTCCGAACCATTACCGCGTCTTAACAGCGTACAGTTACTGTATAGCAATAAGTAATGTAAATGTGGGAGCAGGCACAGTGAAAGAGTCGTAGTTGAAAGTGTGGATGACATGATACGAAATGGTGGTCCGAATAAAAATGGAGAAAATCGCCTCACATGCAAGCGATGTTAATGGAATTTATTTTTCAGGCTTTATCCTCATCCTCCGTCTCCCTTTGTTATTGTTGATGAAGGTATTCTTTGATGTCTGAATGAGTTTCCCAGCGGCTAATATACTACATTCTGATAGAAATTTCACTTTCTGGGAAAGCAGAAACAACTCGTCTGCTCTTCTTGGCGGTGCCATTACAGCTACACTCTTGAATTCTTTATTTTGGTAAGTATCGGCAAAGGTTATTTTGTGAATTGAATGGAAAAGTGCCAAAAAATCAGCCCACCGCCACACACTGGAAAGCAATGAAGGGGAAATGGAGATTATTAGAGATAGAAAAGAGTCTCCATTTTACAACTTCCACAAAATGAGGGAGGTAAATGAATGAGCTGACAACAGTGAGGAGAAAGGAATGTAAAAAAGCGAGCTGACCGTTACAAATGGTTGACCAACCGACGGAAGGATGTACATGATACATGCAAGGATATACAGCATTACATCTTTTGGAAACTCTTTTTCGCAAGCATACTACAAAATAATAAAAGAAAATTACAATGAAGGAATTCTGGTTAAATGACGATGACGCTTTTATTGAACAATACGACGGTTTCACTGTCCACTTCTCCTACGTTTTCATTTCACCAACGATTGTTGACATGATAATGGTTGGCCAACTAAAAGCTTTGCAGCAGACTCCAAATTAAAGCAACTGGGCAATAACGAAGCCCAGAAAAGTGGATTCCGAAGTCGTCCATTTTATTCACACATTTTCATTTTACATAGGTTAAGCTCTTTTTCACTGTGTAAAATACAACCTTTTTACTGAGCTCTTGGCTTCCGTCTATTTCATTAATCTGTGGTTCGTGCTTAAGAGAATGAATCAAATTCGACTATTTCAGTTGCCACTTTTTAGATTGTAGTACAAAGGACAATACAATACAAAGTTACACATTAGAAACTTTATGAGAAACGGTTAGCTAACACTAAATATGCCCGGTGGAGAGTGGTTGATCTGATAAATAGACAATTCAATAAAGCAATGCCTTTGAAAATTTCGTTGTTTTTCACATGTGGTTGAAAAGGTTTCTTGTTGCAAACTTTTCAAAATTACTCTAATAAAAAATCAAAATTCAACAAACAGTTTTTGCAGACAATAGGGGGGCAAACGCAGAAAATTAATATTGCTTTAGTCTGCATACAGAAGTCTGGCGTCTATACATAAAGAAGTCTGTATGTATCCATGTACTAAAAACATCAGTGGAAACAAATAATAAATGCAAGTGCTTTGTTTTCACTGAGCTGTGATATAAATTCAAGGAAGCGCTAAGGGGCATATCCCACTTCTCCGACAAGTGCCAAGGCGTGCTTATGCAAATTTGTACTCTCAAATGTTGTAAAACTGCACCACTCATCTAGTTATGCTTTCCATGAGAATCATTTAAATTTTGGTGCCTGATAATGCGAGTATTTAGCATGAAATGCGTAGAAAGCGTTATGAGATCATTTCCTCTTTTCGGAAAAAATAATTCATGGGCAGTCGGAGCGTGGAAAGGTGTAGCCGCTTCAGCCGGAACCGTTGAAATTTATGCAATATGTAATAAATCATAAAATGCTGAAATCCGAAACTTTTTATTCGTTGTGCAGACAAGGACATTTTTACTTACAAGGCGCATTTCTAAGTAGTTTATTTTCTTTAAACTGGCAAAAAATGCATTGGTTTACAAATGGGGCTGGGGCAAAGCGTGACACTTATTTCATTTCTAATTGTGTATTGTATCTAGGGATGTTATTTGGTTCGCTACAGTAAATGAAGGACCACTTTAAATTATTTGTTATCTTTGCAAAAGATGTGTGATATAAGAATATAAATGAAACTCTACCGGAAGATTTGCGATTAGCAGAAGCGATTACTACTTCAATCAAGCCATGGCACGATGAGAAAAACTACTACATTCTTTGTTAAGCTAAGAACTGACACCAGAGTGAAATTACGGTAATGGATTAACCCAAAATTTGAACTATGAATTGCATTGAAAGAGTACTCACAGGAGAAGTGCCTTGTCAGTAAAAATGCGCGTTTATATTCCACTCTTGTTTTCACACGTATGTAAGTTTCGAATTTCATAAAAGCGCTTCGTAGCGTTTTGTATAGATATCACATATCCATAACTAATGGCATTTAATATTCTTCTGTAAATCTTTCTTTCTTTTCGATTGTAAATGATCAAAAACTCGTGCACAGTGTTTTAATTACTGCGAACGCCTAAGAATCCAACACCGCATTAGATTTAATGACTTCAATGCAGTATAGACTTGAAATATACTTTCAATTTCTTTTTTAACTTTCGAGAAAAGAAATTCCCTGTCGGCTTTATGCAGTATAATTGGTAAGATTTAGTACTAGCTATGCACCAACGAATTTCTGTAATTTTCTACTTTCTGTTTATTGCGCGTTAGAAAAATTAAGTAACAAGAATGTTTTCCTTTAACTACTTGAGATACAGCGACGGATTATAGAAATACCTATCTGGTGACTGGCAAAAATACGTACGATAAAGTATGGATCAGGGTTTATGGGAAAAGACAGAGAGACCGCTAGACGTTCAGAAGAAACATTAAATAACAAGCTGGGGTTTAGTCATCTCCGGTTTCTTCAGTTCTTTGGACATACACATTAAATTCATGTATCATTATTTTTTTAGTGTTTCTCCCATCTCACATTTTCTTTCCAGTTGGCTTTTACAGAGTTATTGTAGTTTGCATTTAGAAAATAGAGAAATTAAGTAATCATTTTGCAATCTGTCTCATTCCTCTTTCTTCCTTTGTCTGCGATTTTGGTTTCACTGAAGCGAGTTCTTGTTTCTGTTGTTTAATCTTCGTATACACTTTCTCATGAAATCCGCCAACTCTCGCTGGTGTAAGTGAAAATGTGCAAGATATGTCAACAGTGACTAGTGACTATATTTATAAATTTGCACATTCATCTCTATTTTGTTACTTTTAGGAATTGGTGACTGAGTAAGTGGCTCATTTGACTCCAGCAAAGCAAAGCAAGCTTGCCCACGGAATAATACACGATTTTTGGGATGGAATGAAATGCTGGGGTTCACTAGTTCTAGTAAAACTTTCATTCACTACAGATCTATTTTATGTAGAAAAACTACTTTCGGCCAAGACTGCTCTGGCATTACACACAACTCATTTTAAGTGGTATTTGTTCACTGTTCACTCACATTGATGTTTTGCACCAGGTTACATTTGTGCTTTCTGGCGCTATCCTTTGCAACTTTTTACTTTTCTCATTGTTATCATGATTACTACCATTTTGATTGTAGTTCATAGCTATTTGGACATCAAGCAATATATCTTTATAACCACATAGTTGTGTTAACTGACAATCATCATCAAAAAAGTTCCTCATAGAAGTAAGCGAAGCGAAACTGTTTTCCTCTTTCTCCAAATCGACACGAATTCACTAATGGTAATAATACTTTCACAACAATAATAAATTCCATTCACATTAATGTTGATACAATTATTATTTCCACTTTATCCACCGAATTTCACAAAGCTGCGTGTAGGAGATAAGTGGATGCCTTTCTCCCATGAATACTTGGATGAGTCTGTTATGATCATGATTATGATTATGGTTGCCCTTTTCCCTAATTACAGCAGCATTGAGCTACTTTCAAAAGCAAATGCGAACCATTCCGAGCACTCACTTTTGAATACATTTCCCAGCTGCCGTGATACGTAGGAACACGCAGCTTCCGTTTCATCCGTTCTGCAATATTGCGTACTTCCAGTTTACTTTCTATTTTTGGTACATTGCACTGTAAATGACTGATTCTGCGTCATGAATTAAAAACAGAAAATCTCGTTTTCTCCCAACATGAGAAGAAACCGAAAAAACATCCCACTTTTCACTATTCCCTAATTTCCTCTCATCTAACTGGTTTACAGAGGACAGGGGAATACTGGACTCATTTCTGGGTCACTTAATAAACATTGAGTTAACTTTATGTGCCTTTAAAGTACACCTTAGAGGTACATTCAAATTTCTGAGAAAAGGATGATGTGTAGAAAGTATTCCCAGTAGAATCGAAGGCGTCGGCTGTGGGTTTATCCAACATATTGCATTGTATTGTGACTAACAAAGTATTGCTATTATTGTTATAACCATAAATAGTAGCTCAGTCGATTTATTTGGAAAGCCTTTCGTCATTTTCATCTCCCTGAACGGCTGCTCCATTTCAGTTTCTCGAAATGCTCTCTCTGATAAATGAGCACATGACTCGTAATTGGAAACTTTGTTAAAACTAAAAGTAAAAGCATGAGTAAGGAGTCAACGAAGCAGTAAAAAATAAGTTTTGGACAAAGTATAAACAATAATGTATGATTTTATTGGAGAACTCCGCCAGGCTGGAAATTTGCCTCTTTAGAGAATGAACTTGTTTCCTTCTACCACTTCTGCTAAGTACCATCACCAGTTGCCTGGTTTTGCTCGACGGTTCACTAAATCTGCTCATGATGCATGACGGGTAGAAGAGGTAAAAGGAAACTATGGCTGAGGCAACTTGAAAACAGACTCGCGCAACCTACAAACAACATGCACATTTCAGCCGTGTGACTAACTGCCTTTCTTACTCGCGGCAATTTACTTTGTCTTCTGGTATTCCTAATTTTGGGAGAGTTGCGAGAGTCAGACTATAGATGGAAATGGAAAAAGAGAAGAGAGAAAGAGAAAGTCTGTTTGTAGCTCGTCTGGTTGTTGGGCTAACTTTGGTGAAACATACATGTAGATGGAAAATGAAATGTTCGGTAAGGAGAATATAAAATATATTTTTCCCTGGGGAAGAAGAGCATAAAAACGAAGGAGGAGGTGGAAGGAAGAAGTAAAAATCTCTAGTGGTAATAGATCTAAACCATAAACACCTGAAGAATACAAATGACTTTCGTGATACAACGAATAGAAACCTCAACATGTCTATTCCCACATTATCCTTCAAACTACTACTACCCACGACCCACTCACCTGACTCACCTACCAAAAGAAATGTTTTTACATACATCAAAGATACTCACACGCATTCTTTTTTATTGTCTGTGTCTGTGTCCGTTCCCACTACCTCAGCGACTCTCCGACTGCGGTTTTTGTCGATCCGCTAAATAATGCACCATGTACCCCCTTGTTCTTATGCTTAAATTTAATAGCTTCAGTAAAACTGCCACAAATGAGACAGGAGAATAATTTTGCGGAAAAAAGTTTCTCTCGTGGTTTATAGGTGTAAAGATTCATGATTGTTGTTAAACAATGTTTACGGTACTTCCTTACTTTGTTAGTTTATGCTATGCTGCATTTTAAATTGTATTCCTTCTCCAGGAAGAGACCGAAGAGGGTGATTCAAGGGTTCTCAAACTTCGAGTGCCCAACTCTGTTTGATATACCTATACTTTCCAAGCAAGTAGATAAGTAGAAACTTCGCTAACTTATCAGAAAGAAAAAATCTACAGAAATTTTTCAAGGGGCGCATTCCTTTCATCCTGTTTAGCTAAGTGACCCTATAAGTGTTTTTTGCCAATATCAACTTTCACTTTTGTTACTCGAAAAAGGAAGCAAGAACTGAGTGAATCTTTATAAGAAAAACTGAAACGTGCTCAATGTATGTTTAACGCCATGTTTGTTATGTACATAGTTTACATCTCGTCGGCACGCTAAATAAACGCACCGTAGAACATAAATGTTTAGCTGTCTGTCCAAAATAAAAAATTGCTTGTGATAAAAAATAATAACAACAATAATAACACAACAAAGTAAAGCAACATATTACGCGCATTATACGCCTAACTTCGGTGGAAGCAAGCTCCTTCTTCCTTCAGCAGATACTAGTATTATTGTATCCGTGTCAAAGCCGTAAACACGTTCTTTCTTTGCTCTTTTTCTTCCGAGTTGCAATATCATCCTATCCTTCTATTTGAACAAGACAGACTAGGTCTTGCCCTGAGAAAAAGATTGACTAATACTAGTAAAGCGGGATCTTTACTTATACCCTCATCCTTTCCATTTTCTACATGGTCTTTCATATGACGCGTCATTTTCTTTATATACGTGTTCAGATTCTCCTTAGTCGCCCTTTATGGCACAACGAAAGACCTAGCCATCGAGAAGGAAAGTTTTATGTATCAAAAATAACCGTCACGAATCCGTTGAAAAGTCAAAAGTGATCTCGGTTTATACTTTCTTTCTCTACTTCGTTAGTTAGCTTCTTATAGATTTTTTCGCTCAGGTCGCCATCAATCTTCAAACAAAATCCGTATCCCTCTCCATCATTTTCTTTTTCGCTTGGATCAACTCTCAGAGAAAGTTAGTGAATGTATTCATTCAGTCATTCATGAATCTCTGGATATCATTATTACTATTATCCTTCCAATCATTTATCATTCACAGGAAGGAGTCACGTCTTCTCGTGTTTTTTTCTTTATTTTTTAGAGGAAAGAAATCAATAAAAATAATAACAATATTCATCTAATTCCTTTCACAAACCAATATAGCTAAGTTTAAGAGCAGGGAAATTGAAGATCGAATAAATCACTTACACAATCCAAAACGGCCACAACCCATACCCAGGTTCGTCTTCGGTAACGATTGAACTCTTGTGAATTCGTCTGAAACGGAGGGACGACCTGGGTTGGCTGAGGACACTTGACTGTAGCGTACGGAGTAATTTTGCCGGTCTTCTTTGGGGTGCTTACCACCCGCTGCGTTCCACTTGAAAATAGAAAAAGTGGTGCGTTTACGTCTGCGAAGCAGAGTTGAGTCGTTAAGACGGAGGAGATGAAAGCCCCGACCCGATTATAAATAATACTCAGCGAACAAGAACTTCGGGGCACAAAAGTAAAACAATCGTTTCACTTTCACACTGACAGAAAGGTGAACATCGCACACAAGCTCCCCTTCTCTAACCAAATAAAGATGGGAGAAAGTAATGGGCGACAAAATGTATCATTTTCTTAGAATGGTGATGATAGTACTTTGGTGAGTTTAAGTCAACAATTTTTTATTCGAAAGATGGCAAATGTTTGTAGTAGAAAACGACCGTTGCTGCCTCCTGGATTTTCCTTATGTCCTATTTTGCTGTGCGCTCGCAGCTCACGTAAAGTTCAGTGGTTATCAATTACGTGCTTGCATGACATTCACCACGATGTGCGTCGAGCAATAAACCACGGTTGGGAATTGTGTTAGTAGAAGGTATAATGAATACATAAATAAACAGTTTTCGTTTAAGTTGTTTTTCTTTGTCTTCGTCTTTTCTTTCTAGATATGCCTTCCACTCGCTCTTGTCTTTACGTGCATTTAATGAGCTGAGAAACGCTTGATGATCGTACAACGGAACTTGCCTGTTGTTATCCTAATCTCTACAGCCGGTTATAAAATTGTTGTGGCTCTCGTCTCTAAAAACGGCAAAACAATGGTCGATATTGTTGACGGTGTGGTGAAAACATAAGAATGCAATACGGTGAAGGCACTCTTTTGTATAATGAATAATACCGAGCTTCTTTTCTTACTCATACGTACTGTCAAGAGGAAATTGCTTCTTTCTTTCGTTGTTGGACTTATAGAAACTTGAAGCACCTCTCTCCTAGCTTCTCCTATATTTCCCTCAAGATCTTCTTATCAAACAAGAGTGCTATTATCATTTATTTGTACACCAGTGTTGCAAGAGTACCTAAATCGGGTATATGCTTTAAAGTATAATTCCGCTCCACTAACTATGATCATATTATCATATTACGCCTTTCCATGCTTCCAGTCAACTGACTCACTACTCAAGACAGTTCATTGTGTAGCCCATGTTCCACCAGTGACAGTCTAACAATGAAAGGGTAAAGTGAAAGCTTGTGCAAGACCAAAATAAACGAAGGTACAGGCTCTTTGCTTTCCTCCACTTTTTTTGTATCTAGACATACAATTTGGCAAGGAGTGGAGGCATGGAATCCATATACGATTTTTTCTGTGACACCAAAGTTAATTACGGCATTCCACTTCGTTATCCTTTCCCATGATATCACTTTCAGTTGTTCTTTGCTTACAAAAATGTGATCCTTTGCAAATCCTTTTTGAACTTGATGGAAGAAGAGGTGTAACGAGGTCGTTAAAGCTCTTTCAAATTTTCTCTTATCTGATAAACTCACAGGGGAGAAATTACAAATCGTATGATCTACTTATCAAATGGTATGAAGATACCAGTTTACAACGAAATGGGAAGAGCAAAAGAAAAAGTGTCAGTGTCACTGGTCGAGACAGATCCAGTTATAAAGTTTTCCCAATTGGCGAGGATACTGCTTTTGTTGAGGCTGACAATTACGGTATATTGTACATCCTAAGTCTGATCATCCACTCATCACTCCGAACCAATTCAAGATGTGTGTTAAAACAAAGAGAAGGGAATTTGAGCCTAAAGCAGTTTCTTTAACTTTGTTCTCAAATTCGGTGATAGGTATCTGAGAAGGATCCTTTTGCTGCGCTCTCAATAAAGGTAACTCAGCACTAGGGAAGACACCCAGATAAGCAGTGTCTAGAGAACTACACAAGACAAGGTTGAATGTAGTCGAGATTGACGAGTTTTTCAATTACACGACGACATACTCCGTTTGCAATGCCTGGTGTCGTTCCTTTTATGCTCTTCTCCGACATTATGAGGACAATTCCTTTCCATGACTTTCTTGCGTGTTTTTTGTCAGCTATCCACGAAATCAAGGAAGATTTATTTTTCCTTTTCGATTTCGACTTGATGAAAAATATCAGTCACTTGCTAACATTACTCTACACGGCACGCCAACACTATTTTAAGCAGAGAGGACACGTTTTTTTCTGGAAAAATTCTTGAAGATGAAAATGATTTCTTGTTATATATTTCAGAGAAGAATGTTGTCTTGCTATCGTTGTCGTAAAACCTTTTTTCCGGAATGTCAAAGAGGTTGACGGTGGCACCGCCAAATAGCACAAGTCTGAAGCACTTTGTGATTCTACAAACTCCTTTCTCGATAACTCGGTTTCCACTCTCTCATTTATTTATTCTTCTGTCTGCATTCTACGGAGAAAGGCAAATAAATTGCTTGAATGGATAAAAAGGTACGAAGAAGGAATGGTGAAAAGCGGAGAAAAAACAATAATCCACCTATTCTCTCTTTGCTCTCTTCTACCGCTTGCCTCCTCAACTGCTGGAATGCATGTGCTCAAGAAAAGCAAACTTCTTGCGTAACTTATATCCTAGTGCTCTTTCAGCTAACCCTGTGTGCAGTGCGATCTTTCTCTCTGCCTCCACTAGCACAATGCATCCGATCCGAGAACAACGCGCAAGGATAGAAGTAAGAAGCGAAGGACTCTCTGAATGAATTTCCCTTCCTTCCAACAGTTCCAACAAGGAAAAGTAATATCATGTGAGCACAACCATGAGTTCACTGCTGATTTTTTGTGAGCTTGTCTGACATGTTTCCATGCTTGGTCCAGGCTTCTCTGAAGGGAAAGTCAGCATGGCTCCAAGAATGCGGTAGCCGAGTTGAACCAAGTCAAAATGTGCTTTCACATTGAACGAAGTACATCTACGTATGTAGGTAGACGGAAGTTGGTAACTGCTCCGCTCTACCCATCCAACGAATGAACACAACATGTGCACCTCTTTTTTCGATCCTTTTCAAGCACTCGGTCGGGAATCAGAAACGAGGGAGAGAGAGGGAGACAGACACTCTTTTTTCTTCCTTCCAACCACGCTCCACGTTTACTGCTTTCGTGAATTCAGTACACTTCGGAGAAAATGTGTATACTCACGCAAGCAAAGGAGACACATTCACGATGACTACTACTACTATAAAACTATATATTCATGCGAATAAGCCGTTACCAAAGTCCTCTGAATTGTCACTGTTCACTGATTCCCTTCCCAAGTGCTCAAGTACTTCCAGTTTAGGCAGAGCATTCCCCCTTTCCTTCGTATGTGCATATAATAAGCAAGTGTACATAAACAACATAAGACGATACATGGAATAAAGCTTTTCCTCGTATTCTCCAAGCGTTATGCTTTAACCTGAATCGTGCGAAAGCTTCAGTCTTATCTCTCACACTTTTACCCACTCTTCATTTATGTGTACGTAGTTTCAACCCGTGAGTGTTTTCTCTCAATTTCTCTTTCTCACTGTTGTATCAGCCGACGCTCCGTTCACTTATGCATACTTCTACATTCTACATCCGTGCCTACCAACGAGAGCGGAATGGTCCCTTGCACTGGCAAAAAATGAAAGTCCTCCCTCACACAGAACAAAAAATAAAGAAAAGACCGGTCCAATCAAAATTTCATTTCTGAATTCTGAGTCTTGCTCAGAATGCTTGCAGTCTTGGAGTGCTTTGCTTGCACTCCTTCAACACAGATGCGCTCCCTTTCTAAATACGCTTCATGTAATATAGATTTCTGACTATGCTCTAGATAGTACAGTCGGGCAGATGTATAATATTGTGCGAGCTTTCACTTGACTTACAATGAAAGTTTACACAAATACTATATAAAATATGTGGTCATTGGAGTGCAAAAATCTTCCCCGGTGAAAGTTCCCCTTGTTATTAGCGTGACTAAAGTTCGGGAAGTGGAGCATTCAGATATTCATACGGTGGTAGTTACCTCTTTTATATGAGGAGTTTACTTTATGAATCAGCTTCTTCCATATGGATTCCTTCATCTTTTGCTTCGTTTGTTGTATAGAGTTAGTTTTATAATAGGATTGTGAAATGTGGGATATAAAGCAATGTAGTGTAGTACGAGGAAGGGCTTCCTGGCCTGCAGCATTTCAGTTTCCTCGACTTTTTTCAGTCTCCTCTTTTTTCTCATCAAGTTATTATTATAGCTTTTCTACTCTTCCCATATTAATAAAATGTCGAGGTGTATTAAGCCATCTTAACATCTTTTTCCAGGAAGGTAAAAATAAAGTTTCTCCTAAACCGCTCATTTTAGACAACAGGCTGGGCATATTGCTTCCAATATCCAAAACAGCAAGCAAGAGAAAAATCGGATGAGACTTTAACTCTAATCAAAAATTGAATCGTGGGATTCGGTAGCCCAAGAATAATTTATGCATAGTTTCTCCTGTTCTTTCTTCAACAAATCTGTATCTGATATTTGACTGTACCTGGAAGGATTATTTTAATGAAGGAATCGTATTGAAAATGAATTTAAAAAATAACAATAATTTTATTATCAAGGCTGAGTAGTCAAGTTTATTACTCTCGGGCGTGCTGGTTGCTTGCGAATCATACGAAGATGGTTTTACTATCCTGGTGAGTGACTAGATGAGTTATTTTCTGTGCAAATGAACGAGAGAAACGATGGTAAGGATGGTACAACCATTGCATGGTAAGCTTCGTATGTGTCGTATGCCTCCTACTGCGGCTAGGTAAACAGTCCCGAAATGTGATGCAATTACCTGGTTTATTTCTGGAATCACTTAGGATTTCCTTCTTTTACTCAAGCTAACTCCCAGCACGATTTGTTCCAAAGTTCATTAATTTGTTGATTCGTTCTCAAGCCATTCCATGGTTTCGAGGCAAAACACCCCCACTTTCATCATTCGTTCCCTGTTCCCGAGTGTAGTCCTCTTACTCTTCACCCACTTAAGATAAGTTCCGTTCACCGTCTTTTGTAATGTGACGAGTATTTTAGAGTCACTTTCCAAGAAATGTTAGCAAATTGTGATTAGGA
>VYYJ01001243.1:0-33861 GCA_021029165.1 Cyphoderus albinus | reverse complement strand
CGCTGTGTATATGAACAGAAAAATGTAAGAAGAGATGCGTCATATTTTATTGAAGCAGTTTCGTCTGAGAATCATTTCTCGGAGAGTTTTTTTTTACAGACGGGGCATTAGTATACAGATACAATACAGACGACGACTACTGACTCAGAGGAACTAAATATAGACCACATTCGCAACTAGAGCAATGCTAATCGTTTCAGCCAAAGTTTTCTCGGTGTGGTTTGCAGAAATCCAAAAAGAGCTTTACGAATAAAACACATGAATACAAGATTATTATTACATTACTAGAACGAAGTCGAAGATGTTGCATCAATCCCATCAAGCAAACACAACATCTGTAGAGAGAGAGACAGCCTAAACGTGAAATTTTAACTTTCCAAGGTTTTTCCCTTGATTCCGCTTCTTAAACTAAGCATTGGAAATTCAACGGAAGAAAAATTGAGATGCTTTGTGAGAGCACATGACGCGTCAAGGAAAATCCAAATCCTGCCTGCTGCCATCATTTCTCGAGCACAATTTGCTATTACTTTTCAGATGAGATTCCGCTTGCCTAATAATAATGACTATCGTTTCTTTCTTCCTCATGTCTAGCAAATCCTGATTGTGTGATGCTCTCTCCACGGCGCTAGCCATTCGTAACCTACTCAAGTAACTTATTATGTCACTTTTTCCCAATACATTTTCCCCAGCTTTTGCTCTCACTCCGCTCTTATCATCTTCATAGCTTTTGTTTTTCAATTCGTTCCGTGATCATGCACTTGCTCACCGCCCGTGTACAGTGTGTCTGAAATGCCGTTAGGGTACACGGCGAAGGGAGGAGTGAGTGTGGTGCAGCGTGTACGTATAGTGGTAGGTTATAGGTTAACAACGACCATAAAATTATTTGCTCAATATATTTTTTAAAAACAATATTTACAAGTCTGTAAAATTATAAATATCAGCATTTTGAGTGTATAATTACTATAAATATGAGTTTGTTGAAAAAACATGGCATTGGAATTGGTAGCAAATCGAAAAAATCTGAAGACCTGCCATCTCCAACGGAAGTTCGCCCTTCTCCAAAATTATTCAGAAAGTCTGCCTCTATTGATCCCTCCGATGGAGAACGTCCCGCGTCCAGACAGTCCGCTGGAGGCAAAAAGAAGATTTTCCCTTCATTTCTTTCCAGTTTATTTGGAAGCAATAGTAATAAACCCGCTGAGACACCTCCGATCATCATTACTCCTGAGCCTGTTGAGCAGGTGGTGCGAGAAGAAAATGCCCTCAGCGGCAAGAATTCCACAAGTCATGAAAGCATCAATTCCGTTTTAAGTAGTTCCAGTTTCTCCTTTGTGAACCCTTCTCAAATTGGGGGAAAGCGAGTGAAAGGAAAACGCATTCCTGTGGATGATCCTAACTACGGCTGTACTGCAGCCCCTGCTAGCAGTAGTAACAGCAAGAGCGGTGAAAGTAACGCAAAGAAAACACTGGGAAACACTCTTGAAAAGATTGGAATTAAAATTGGTTTAAAATCCAAATATAATTTACAGTCATGTGAATCTCTTCAATACATTGACGCCTGTGATGAACCTATTTCAAATGATGCTGCTGGCAGCTCTTCTTCACCCTTGGCATCCCCAATTAAAGAAAAGAAATTTGATCCTCATAATCACAGTTCTAACAAAGTTGCCCTTACGGGGCAAACTGAACCTGGCCCAAGCACAAATGAGACTGCCAAAGAACTTTCTGCAGAGTGTCAAGCGATATCGAAACATTTCTCAGACGAACCCCGACACCATCCCCAAGAGAATATTAATGTGTTGACAGCAATACCCTATCCAATTGCTCAAGTAGTGAAAAAAGTGAAAGTCAAAAGCTTTGCTGAAAGTTCTGCCCAAACCACCGTACCGAAACCTTTGAAAGCCCAATCGGAAATTTCTTCCACGCCATTACTGCCTCCACCTATAACGGAAAATCCACCACCTACGGAAGATTTACCACAGCCCACAGCTACTAAGCCTAGCCCATCACTGACCACAGAAAACTCAACAAGCTCCACTGCCGCGCCTCCATCTCAAGAATTAGAAGACAGCAGCAATAAAGTAACAACTCCCTCTTCAAATCCCCAGACTACCATCACCCCAGCTGCAGAAGTGAAGACTATGAAGACTGAAGCAAAATCCGAACCAGAGCCAGAGCCAGTTCCTTCTACATCACGAGCAGCTCTAGCTTTAACAGAAAATTCTGTCACACCCATAACTTTGCACATTACGCCGGGAAGTTCCAGCACATGGGGCAATAGTGGAAGAAGAAAACGTCGTGCTCCTCAACCACCTGTGTTATTACCGAAATTTAGTGGAGGAGAACCCAGTTCAACGACTACCAGCGTAGTTTCTGACACACCCAATGATGTCCCTGCTTCTACATCACAAGCAGCACGGCTAACAAAATTCACTCGCATAAAACAATCCCCTCCACCCCCACCACGATCCTCAGTTCCATTTGAAATTCGACCAAGAAAAAGAGAAAGGTCAGCAGACCCTCCACTCGTCCTCAGACCCACCTCCACCTTCGCAACCACATCTTCACACAGCAACACGTTATTATCACATCATGGCCGCTTTCACCAACATAAACGATCCAACAGCGAAGGGGTTCCAGCAGTCAATTCAAATACTAAAGGTCGTATACATAAAGCCGGTAAGAAGAAAGCGCCACCTCCGCCAAATCCGTTCGGGGATCCAGACGGCCCAGAAGAAGAAATCCCCTCCGCTGAAGCTGAACAAAACACACCAGAGAACAACGCTTTAAATTCATTTGCAAGTGAGCCACCCTCACCTGCACCATCTAGAACCACATTGACCTCTTCGCTGCCTCCGGCGAGGTCGAAGGTGAGGGATAGGTCCAGTGTGAATAGGAACTCAAATCCGTTCACAGAAGAGGACTCAAACAATGCATCTCAACAACTTTCTCTCACGCGACCTACCAATTCCACAACAGTACCTACAACATCGACCTCACCCACAACTACCACAGCCACTTCAACATCTTCAAATGACGTTGGTACTAGTACACAGACGCCAACCACATATGCTTCCGCCTCTACCGTCACCACGACCCACAGCTCTTCACAGCCAACCCCGGCCATAAGTGACGTAGATGAAGAAATCCGACAAAATATGCTTAACGATCAACAAGAAAGACTAATCAATCAAAACAGTTCGCAGCAACAAGAAGCGATAATTTTACCTTTACCGGTTGAATCGATTAACACAGATATGGAGAATCGAGAGAATCAGGAACAATCTTTACAGAATAGAAATACCGTTATTTCAGAGCAAGATGTTCAAGCTGCACAGCATTCTCTGGAGGTGCTTTCCGCATCAGTAACCACCACTGCCACCAGTAGCAAAAAGGACCAAACTCCTGCCGCAGACGCGACTGCCAAGGCTAAACTTTTGGAACTAAAAAAGGAGGCTGACAAATCGCCATTGAATGTGTTAAGGAACAAAACGCGACCTGCTTCTATTGGCTCCTCCATTTACGAGTTTCTTGGTAGATCATCAAATAGCAACGTTAGTACTAGCGCCAACTCTGCAGAATCTGGTGGGGAAGGCAGTCCGAAAATTCCGCACAAGCCTTGGTACAAGTCAACAGCTTTATCAAAATTTACACCTCACAGGTCAAAGCAAACTACTCCGATTAAACCTTTTACATCTCTAGTAAAATTTTCCGAGTTGGACAAGGAAGCGACTAGAATTGTTGAGGAAAATCGGAGAAAGTCTGCCGAACAACGGCAAGAAGATACTGACCAAGAAATTCTAGACATTTTCTACCCCAGCTTCGACAATGGACAGAATGAACCGGTCGTCACCACATCCACCGTCTCATCGTCAGCGAAATCAGCATCATCTTCTAAAGTTTTAACAACAGCTCAGGTGCATCCTATTGCAGAAGAAGCTGGAGAAAGCAGTAAACAAGCATCTTCCCGCAAAATATCATCGACCTCTGCAAAAGCAACAGAAAATGGCACCAGCTCCGCTTCAGCCCCTGGCCCCCACGACGCAGCTGGTTCTGCGCCTACAAGTAATGGAAGTTCCTCTCCGCCTACATTCCAAAGTGTGCACGCGGCTTCCAAGCACCGTCAAATCAAACCCTTGCTTACATCTAGTCCCATCACAAATGTCAGATCAGAGAAACTCGCCATTGTCCAACCTCAAGCTAACAATGCTAAGAAAAGCGAAGCAACAATTGCCCCAGCAAGGTCAATCTCATCCTCAACGACTCCAGCTGTCACCACCTCGTCACCAATCGTGACTTCACAACCGACTATACCTCTGTTAACAGTATCAAGTTCGACCAGAACAGATTCAACATCAACAACTCCAACACAGACAACCGCGTCTGTTTCTCATCAAACGCAAACCTCGACCAGCACATCAACGGTAACGACTCCTCTCTCGACCAACATCACAAACAAACCTACTGAACCAGAGTGGGACTGTCCACGTTGTACTCTAAAAAATCCAAGTTGGAGAATTTTATGTGAGATATGCTTTCAAAGAAAGGATCCGCCCGCTTCCACCGGAAGCTTCATGTCATCCATATTGCAACGTGTTAATTCTGATACTAACAATAAATTAGTGACTACGCAAACAGCGACAATCAACAGGAACTCCATCACGATGGAGCCCGAGAAAACACTTCTTCCAAGAACAACTTCATCGCTCATCACTACTTTCTCCGCTTCATCATCATCCTCATCATCATCGACCACTTCGGCATCTGTGATTACCTCAAACTTTTCACCCACTGCCACAACGATAACCACAAGTACATTCTGCAACCGCAACGCCATTCCTTCAGCAACAGAGCATCAACGGCCACCGCCTCAGATTACCACAAAGCCGGAAACTAAACAAAAGGAAATTACTGAGCCAAGTGTTGAAAAGACAAAAGACAGTAACATTACGAGCAAGAAATTCAACATTCCACCTTGTGAAAATTTCTTGAGTCAGCTTCCGCCGAAGGACGACATCTCGAAAGAAGAGAAACTTCACGGAATTAAACTTCATGATGATGACGACCCAGAAATGGAAGAGCTTGACGTAGGCAAACTACGTGAGGTTCGTCTGGCATACTTTCAAAAACAAGCCCCATCGCCACCAAACATCAGCTCTGCTAACATTAAGATTCAAAGTATGACGACGAATGACTTAGGAGGACCGTCATTTTCTCAGCGAAAAGATAAGGTCATAACGACGTCTCACATTAATAAAATTGAGCAGCAGCAACAAATGGAGACAACGAAAGGGCAGACAATGATTGCAGATGGCGAAGATGATTTTCTAGACGCTATGCTGCAGCTAGACGCAAATTGCACAGATAACACCACTGCCAATATCTTAAGTGACTCGGCTCCTCAAAATACAACAACATCCTTAACAGCAACGGTAATTACAGGCAATTCTATAGCTGCTGCTCCGAATATTAACAACATAGCTCAGCTATCCGATAGGTGCGGAGCGTCATCGCCCTCAGTTGCCCAGCTTCAGAACCGATACAGGCCGAAGCTGGCTGCAATACGGGAAGGGAACTCGCAGGATTACACTTATTGCTACAGCTCGAGTGAAATTGCACAAATCTACGAAAATTGGCAACAAGCTCATGAGAGTAATAGCAACAGTGGCTTTACTGGTAATAAAAATTTAGTTTCTACGCCCATAATTCCGTCTGGCATTCCTTCCTCTCAACGTTTTCCACAGAGTCAGCTTCAACTGCATCAACAAACTCCTCCGATGATAACAGCACCAGTTCAGCGTTTACATGATGCGTACCCACTTGCGTACAGTGCTAATGGTGCTGCTACTGTTCCACTTGTAACGGCGACAAACTCCGTTCCAATATTGCCAACGGTACTATTGGATCATCAACCTTATGCTAATAATAGACTCTCTGGTAGCCCCGAAGAGAACTATGTAAATACAGTTGGCGTTCTTACACCTACACTCAATGAAACGACGAATTTTTCACGAACAGCTTCTCCCATTCCTTTATGCGTGCAACCTTTTCCTTTTGTTGGACACCAACAACCTCACCTACCGCCTATTGATAATCTAAGCATCAGTGGAGCTCCACATCACTTTGTCGACAACCGTGATAACAATTACGAAAATAATAATATGAGTGTGACCCCGGGAGCCACGAGTTCAAGAAGACTTACAATTGACGACTACAGGAGAATGGGAGCAATCCCCAAGGGGTTCACTTCTTTCAATTTGAAACCAAACAATGATGAGTCGTGGAGCAGTGAAAGCAGTGGTGACACTGATAGCTCTAGAGGCTTCTGGGGACGGGGATCAAGTGGCTTCCAAGATTCTTTCTCGGGGATGACTCGTAGAGGTAAATGATTGCACATTATTTACTGTCCATGTATAACTACGCAAACTACTCAAACTTAAGTATGTAACCGTCATTGGTTTTCTGTTAGGAACCCTGGATTTTACGCCACAAGATCTTGGTTTTCCAGATCAAACTGTGGCTGTTGGCAATCTAATGAAAAGATTAGAAACTGCCATAGCCAATGGGGACCACAGATTAGCTGCGACACTAGCACACGATTTGGCTCTAATGAAAGTTAACTGTGTCGTTGCAAAAATTGCTCAACCCTACACGTAAGAACAATTAAAAACTAGTGATCCGTTAAACTTTCTCTTTTGAAATATTGAAATTCATATTATGAGAGATTTCCTTTGTAATGTTCTGCAGTATCCGTGTGTATGTTGAGGATAGATTTATGCAACAAGGCCCATTTCTCGTTCAGGTAATGTATCTAAAATTCATTTTTCATCTAATCGGATTTATTGGATTAACGGAAAATTATCAATTTGTTTACAATTCAGGTATCATCTATGATGACCGTTCGTGATCTGAAAGCCAAAATTGAGAATGACTGGGGCATTCCAAGTGGCTTCCAGAAATGGATCTTGGGTCGAAAAATGGCTGAGGATGACAGCCAAGCGCTAAGCTTGTACGAGATGGCAGAGGACTCAATGGCGTTTTTATTTTTGGTTACACCGGAAATGGGTAATGTTCACTCCGGGATAGTTTCACTTGACAATAAAAATAAAGCAAATTGCAATGGTAGCAACGAGGTTCCAGTTGTAAGTGATTTATCTACCTGCTCCGCTACTGCTCCTAGCTTCGCTAGAAATATACATGATAGAAAATCAATGAGTCCGGCATTAACGAGCACGCATGCTTATAACAATGTTAATGAAGCTCCTTCAGTTCCCCATCTTTGCAATAATACTAAACGTTTAAATATTAATGAGGATTTATCTACTACAAATAAAAGTCCGGGTTTGAAAAGTGTTGCTTCCAATTCCAAGTCTTCCGTCGATAACAAAAAGACCGGCTCGCCAATCAGTTCTAGGAAAACGTCATCGGCGGTTCAGACAGTGACAACGAAAACTTCTGTTCCCACTGTTTCTTCTGAAGGAAAAGGAAAAGATATCAATAATGGTATCTTAAAAGAAGAATCGCCACCGCCACCACTTCCATGTCGCAGTCCCATACCGCACGCCCTTCCACCTCAATCCAAAAGCCGCAGCAATAGTAGTAGTGGACACCAAAAATCACAAAAAGCCAACGTCGCTCAAACAAAGTCAGTTTCGAAAACACCAGACAGAGTCGCTTCAAATTCGGGATCTTTAACAAAATCCGCTTCAAAAAATACAAAGCAGGAAGGAAAGGCTAATCATGACGCGTTAAGCGCTGCATCAGCGCTAACATTTTCACTACAACAAAAGTTGGCTGAATTTAAGGCTGTCACGGAGCAAACTTTTGCTAAATCGGGATTCTCAATGCAAGCTAGTAGTCCTAAACCACCAAGACACTTATCCAGCAGCAAGGAACAATCTCCCGCTCCTCTGTCAACAAAAACCAAAGTGGCTACATCGAGTGCCAAGAGTGAGGCTAAAGAAGTTAAAGCCGCTCCAAGAAAGTCTGCAAAGAGCCAAGTTGACGCTACTTCGTCTAAGGATAAAAGTTTTGCAAATATCTCACGATCAACTGAAAAATTGGCTTCCAAAAATGACGATACCGGAAAAAAGAAAGAAGCTACTGAAAATCTCATTGTTTCAAAAAATCGGTTCAATGGAGTTCTTTTACCCCAGGTGCCAAAAGATGCTGAAAATCTTAAACCTCCCGAACGATCAGAAAAGACCAAAAAGCTCGCTGAGGAATTACAGAAACCAAAGTCATCTGAAACGAAGTCAACTGCTGCAGGGACAGACGAGATTGAAAGTATCAAGGAAAAGAAAGTTTCTACCATTCTTGAAATTACTAACACGAAACCTCCATCTGCTCCGCCAAAAAGTCCAACTCCTGAGTCAGGTGCAAAAATCGACCTCATGGTACCAGCACCAACTCAAGAAGAGGTTTCTGAAGTGCCCCCTCAGCCAAAGCCACGGGGTCTGAAAAAGCAGCACACCTTTGAGAAGGCAGAATCTGAAAATACCCCAACGAGAGAACTTTCACCTCCAAAACCTGTCCCAAGAACAGTTGCTGGAACTAAGGGGACTCTTCCAGAGAAAAAAGACGAAGCAGTAGGAACCGCTGCCACTGAAGGATTATCTACTAAAGAGGTTCCACAGGCGGACGTGACTTCGCCCAATCAAGTTACCATCGACGACTTTTGTCAAACGACACTACCTTTCCCAGCACCAAAACACAAAATTGGCACTGTCGGCTTACGATCCCAGGAAAGCGGTATGATAGTAGCAGCTAGTGGAAATGGAAACTCTTACGGCAACCAAAGTGAGAAAGGTGCTGGAAGTGGTTTACTTCTTCGACCATCAGCCTTTCTAGCTGCTACACAATCAAACTGTGAGGTCACGGGAACTTCCGTGCTTTTACCAATATTAAACGCGTCGGCAAACACTTCGCCACACGCGAATTCAACTGTCAACAGCAATGCAGTTCCAGCTCCAGCAGCTGCAGCATCTGGAAGCATCGCCATTGCGCACATTCAACCGCAACCTTTAGCTACGGTTGGAAAACCAACGCCCCCTCCCACCGCCTACGTTTCACCCTCTCTTTCATCTACTTCCATGAAATCTGACGCACCCTCGTCAGAACCAAAGAAAAATGAGGTTAGTGTCTCATTTAAAGGGCAACACATTTATGTGTTTGACTTTGTCGCAAATGTTTAACAGACATATAATTAAAGTGATTTCATAATGCTATTTAATGTTGTTTGTTAATAATATGCATTAATTGGTGCGGTGCAATTTTGCAGACATGCTGAATTTTGTACAGTTGAGGATATTTAGTGATGTGGTGATTCCAAGTCTTACAAAAAATCGTTTTCAATAGGATGATAGCGCACAAGAATCCTTCCTCAAAATGTTGGAGCTTATGGAGAAACAAGATTTAATTTCTACTAGTGAAGATGTCGAGTGCCCCGTCTGTTTTACATCGCTACCCAAAGGAAAAGGCGTTGTTTTGAGAGAATGTCTTCATATTTTCTGCAGGTATTCATTTAATGAATCTCGTTAATTTTCATATGCCTAACACGAGCAAACCCCGAAGTTCTTTATTTTATGGCCGTTTTAACAGAGATTGTCTAGTTGGTTGTGTGCAGTATGCAGATGACTCAACTGTGAAATGCCCTTATCGTGATAATGATTATGCTTGTAACAATAATCTTCAAGAGAGAGAAATCAAGGCAGTAAGTTGAACACCTTTTAAATGTAAATTCATTTAAATACTACATTACGTATGTAGGCCTAATATTTAAAAAATCGTCAAAACTTTATAGCTCGTTCCTGATGACATTTTTGAAAAGTATCTTGCAAGATCTGTGAAACTGGCAGAGAGCAAGATTGTGAACACATTTCATTGTAAAACGCCGGACTGCACTGGTTGGTGTGTATTCGAAGATGACGTGAACATCTTTCTTTGTCCGGTATGCAAAAAGCGGAATTGTCTCACTTGCGCAGCAATTCATGAAGGAGTCGACTGCCAAAAGTACCAGCGAGAGTTGGCCATTGCTGCTGAGACAGACGAAGATGCAAAACAGTCGCGACTTATGTTGGAGGTATTTCTAACTATTTATGAGTCAATTTTAGAAATAATTCATGATTAGGTATGATTATAAATCAGGAAAAATATAACATGCAACATTCCCGTTGTAGAAAATGATACAACGCGGCGAAGCCTTGGATTGCCCAGCATGTCACGTTGTTCTGCTTAAAAAGTGGGGGTAAGAAATTCCCTGGGTTTTTTCGTATGTTTTCATATACACTCATGAAGTATCATTTAGGTTCTGTTCAGTAACAAAAATTTATTGGTCAGATGTGACTGGGTCAGATGCTCCTACTGTAAAACGGAAATTTGCTGGGTCACTAAAGGTAATGTTCCAAATCAATAAAAAACGTAAACGTGCAGTATGAGCCATTGATGCATAATCATGATTTTGTTTTATTAGGCTTTCGTTGGGGAAAAGAAGGCAAAGGTGAAATGTCTCATTCTTTAAAAGCAAATTATGAGTTTAGAAATTGAAAATTATTTTAACTGACCGTTTCTTCCATTTCGGTCAACAGGGGATGTATCTGGAGGCTGCAAATGTGGTGTAAATGGTGTCAAATGTCACCCAAAGTGTACTTACTGTCATTAATTTTGTGTTATGTTTCTAAAAACCAAAATAAAATAAAAAAACTCACTTGCAAAAGATTTTGTCCTTCTCATAATTTGAGAATTTCTGATCAGTGATTAATTGAAAATGAACTGAAAACTGAATTTCAATGTTGTTATTTAAACTGGAACGACATAGGAATAAATCGAGATTGACTAAACACGAAAACACCTCATGTCATTCTCCTTTTTCTTTATTCAATTCTGCATTTTCCCATGTATGTATCATTTCATCAACAACTCTGATTTGCATAATTTGACGTTCTCACTCACACCATGTTTATTTATGCCATGCCATTCAAATTCTGAGCATCCAAAAAAAGAAAATGTGAAGCACTGAAGAAGCAGCAGCATTACCATTCCGCTGACTAACGCGACACAGGTTCGAACAAAACGTTTGGATGAACTACTTAGATCTAGGGTGGATGCGGATGGTCGCCGATCGGCCAAATCATCGCATTCTTGGTCCTTGATCCTATTATTGTTATTCCATCAATCTTTACTTTACTTTACTTTACTTTACATGCACCAGCCACCAGCACCATGTCAAGCGTGTAGCATTCGAAGAAAGAAACATGCAACAACTGCATGCGTATACAATCACATTCAGATTTTCAGTGCTGCAGGTCTTGTCTCTGCTGATGCTGATATCTTACAAAAAGGTATTTGTTATCCATTTAATTTTGGAACACATCCTGCCTGGTAATGAATGTCTTTGTTCGTGGTTGTGCGACGTGAGTGGTGAATGAACTCCAGTAGACAACCTTGTACATAACTTGTAAAATAAAACTTCAGTTCAGGCAAAGAAAGGGCTTTGTGGTATACTGCTCTGCATCATCGGTTTCTTATTTATTTTACAAAAGGCCAGTTGTCTCGTCTCTCGTGGTTATTTTGCTGCAAGTAGCCGAGATTAATGTTCGTGTGAGTTCATCTCAGTGCTCGCTTATCCACCGGAGGATGTGGACTTGTTACTTGTTTCTTGTTTCATATCAATCAACTTATCACTTTTTCAGATTACACGTTTTTGCATCACAGAAAAGCGAAATTATTAAGGGCAAATCAATATTTTTTTAACTTTTGCATATATTTTTTCATGGAATAAATTGGCCATTAGGTCGACGATGAATAACACAAAAAGTCGAATCACACATTTACCAAGTGACGTTGTGCGTCGAAGAAATTGTGTCAATTTGGTAACCTCCATCCCTCCTCCTGCTGTTTTCGGAGGATCCTCGTTGCCAGGA
Organism: Cyphoderus albinus; assembly: GCA_021029165.1. Taxonomy (NCBI): domain Eukaryota; kingdom Metazoa; phylum Arthropoda; class Collembola; order Entomobryomorpha; family Paronellidae; genus Cyphoderus; species Cyphoderus albinus. The sequence continues at coordinate 21,940 of VYYJ01001243.1, read as the reverse complement.
ATTAGAGCAATTTCTAATAATAATGGCACAGGTCGTAGCGCGTCTACGAGAGTTGCCGGAAGCAGCGGTGACAAGTCCGCAAATGCAAAGCTCAGATCTCATCAACCTCCCACTGCGTCTGCATTCACATCTTTCAGTCATGTAACAACACGTTCTAAAGCGGCAGCCGCGAGTGCAACTGTGAACGTGCCATCGTCAAAAACCGGGTTAGGCGTTAATGTTGTTTATCCCGGGACAGGCCGACAAATAACACCCGCTTCTTCCCGGCCTTTAGTACCATCTGTTACAAGCAACGTAATTAATAATCTTACCTAGAGTAACCAAGTCATTTGATTACACTTTGATTGTTTGTTTGAAAAAGTGATTTTTAAAGCATTGCTGACTTTTTTACAAATATTTCTCAGTCAGTTTTTGTAACACCCGGAGTTCGAAGTGTATCAAAAAGTGGCAGCTCCAGTTCCAAGGCCATATCCTCTAATTACCCGTCATCTTCCAGAAATTCCCGACGGCCAAAAATGACCAAGGCACACTTGGGTGGAAGTGATAAAGGTGAAGAGGATCAACAAAGAGGTAAAAAAAATTTTTAAAGACATTTATGACAAAATACGTCGTGGTGTCCATTTGGTGTGTCTCTAGCTGTGGTCTTATCATTTTATTTACCCAATTTTTTAATAAGCTACTCTGTGTTTTTATTGACTTGCAAGGCTTTTATAAATGTTGATTGTAAAAGACAAAACAATGTTTAAAGACATTAGCGCTTTGTAAATAAGTGAGTCGAAACATAAAGTAAAATTAACGTGACCATTTGGATAAGGTCGGTTTTGGACAGCATCACCTAACACCGCTTCACATTAGTTAGAGCGTGTTTATCCATTCCATAACATTTCACAGATATGATATGGTCTTCAAACTTCAGAGAGACATGCACAAATATTTAATATGATTTTATGCACTTGCTTTATGAATTGTTTTATTGAACTTCCAATGTCGAAAATACAGGAATCCCCACAGAAAGGGAGGCGGACGACGAACAGATATCAGATGATGACATCTTTGTAATTGAGATTGACGAAAGCGTGGACAGAGACAGTAGCATCGAGGTGATTGAAATTAATTCAAGGGAAACGAATGAAAGTATTGAAGATGTGACAGCTATGACTGTAGTGGAGGCACCACAAGAGCGAAACATCCCTGCTGCGGGATCCTCATTTTTAGATTCCATTATTGCAATGGGTGCAGGAGGATCTGCAGACAGAAGTCGACAGTCACAGGTAAAAATGGTATCTGAAGACAAGACCGGAATTTATTTTGCGGAGAAATTTTTACAGAAAGGGGTTTTAATAGGTACGAAGTGCCGATTTCTTAATTCCCCCCGTTGTTCGCAATTTTGATCCCGACAATTGCCAGTTTTGCTCCGTGGAGTTAGCGGCTGGGGATGGGATTATGATAAGTGATTGTTTACATACATTTTGCAGGTACAAGTCAGAATTCAGTGTTTATTTTCGGGTTACATACATAAAGATTGCATGATTTAATAAATAATCTTTCTTTGCAGAGACTGTTTACAGGCGGCTGTCGAATTGCAGAAAGAACTCATCAAAATCCCATGTCCTCTTACTTGCGGAGCTATGCTGAGCGATGCAGAAGTGAAAGAGGTAAGGTAAAATCGCTTATTGCAGAGAGAGAATGTCATTGTAATATAATAAATTATAAAAACGAAGATTTGCATTTATATCGTTCTAGCTACTTTCTCCAGAAGCGTTCCAGGAATACATTGATCGTTCGCTGGTAATCGCACGGAAGAAAATGAAGAATATTTTCCAATGCAAAACAGCCAATTGTTCGGGTTGGTGTGAGTATGAGGAAGGACGAAGGACATTCATTTGTCCCATGTGCAACAAGAACAACTGTGTGGAGTGTGGAGTAAGACCTAAAGATTGAGATTTTGTAATAAAATAGCCGTGCAATAAAAGTAAACTAAATAATCTACAACATTCAGGCAATTCACACCGGTGTATCTTGCGAGGATTACATCTCATTAACTGCTAACGGAGAATTTGATAAATTGCAAGATCTGTTAGATAAAGAAAGAAACAACGGATGGGATCAGCTACAGCAAAATATGGAGGCTTCAGGAGTAAGTTAAGAATATCATGGTTATTCATGTTTTCAGTTTCTTTCAGTTTTTTATAATATGTAATCCATAAAATTACATTTGTGTAATTAGGAAATGGGTACCTCGCAATTCATGGAGGAGATTGCCAAATCTGGCATTATACTCAGTAGTAATACATTTGAATGTCCTATTTGTATTTGTAATATTGCGCCTGGGGAAGGCGTCATTTTACAAGAATGTTTACATATGTTTTGCAAGTATGTTTTGTCTTTCTTACACCAAAGACATTTTGAATTTAATGTTCATTTGAAATGAATCATTTCATTAAAGGAATGGATTAAACGGTTTAGATTGTTGTTTTATAGGACTTGTCTTATTGGCCTTGTAGAGCATAACGATGACGCTATCGTAAAATGCCCTCATATTAGTGGAAATTATTCTTGCGTTTGCACTTTACAACCTCGTGAAATTAAAGCGGTACAGAGATCAATTACCTCTTTTAAAAAATCCAATGATAGTATGTAACATTGAGTATTTCTGTTTAAACAAAGATTATATAACATAATTTGTTCTATGATTATTTTAGCTCGTTCCACCAGAAATCCTGGAAAAACATTTTATGAGATCGGTAAAATTAGGCGAAAGTAACATTGAAAATTCGTTCCATTGTAAGACGCCTGATTGTCCTGGATGGTATGTTGATCCAATTTGTTAAGCGTGAATTTTAAACGATTTAAAGTTGCATAAGATTTTCATTGATGGTCCTTAATTTATCAGGTGCGTTTACGATCAAGGGGTGAAGCGATTTCATTGCCCAAATTGTGGTAAAAATAATTGCATCCAATGCATGGTATGTTGTAAACTTTGTCCAGTGAGCGAGCTGTGAAGCTCGCTTTAAACCAAAATAATCATAGTTAAACCAAATTAGTCAGCTTATTTCTTTACCCTTCAGGCAATTCACAAGGGTTCGTGTGAAGATTACAAAAATTCCATTCAGCAAAATATAAATGATAAACTGTCTGAGGCGGCTCTCCAGGTTTTATTAATTACCTAATTATTGAATTCACGGAATGTTATTCGTATTTTTTTTAAGTCACTGATTTTGTTTGTTTTTGTGATAGAAATTGATTGATAAAGGACAGTACATGCGCTGCCCGAAATGCAAAATTCCTGTACAGAAAACGCAAGGCTGTGACTGGGTGATGTGTTCTGCATGTAGGACAGAAATTTGTTGGGCTACTAGAGGGCCAAGGTATTTGACTCTTCATTTTTAGATTTTCCTGTTGAAAAATGTATAGTAAAGTTTATATGTTAATTTAAACAACAATTTTGTGTTGTATACTACCATAGATGGGGACCAAGGGGTTACGGTAGGTGGTTAGTTTTACTGAACAATATGATACACTTTTACATTTTATGTAGATTTGAAATTATTTATTAATAAAACACAGGAGACACTTCTGGTGGATGCAAGTGTCGTGTGAATGGAAAGCGCTGCCATCCAAATTGTAAAAACTGTCATTAAACTTGGACTGGACTATTTGTTTTATCATAACGCATGAATGAATCTATGGACGCGCGCTCCATGTCTCGCCTCCAAATCTAATTTTATTTTGAAACAACTTGTTTTAATTCATGTTCAAAGTTATGTGATAAGTAATAAAACAGAATTGGAAATATTCCTGCTCTGGACGATGTGATACACTCTCTCTGAAATGTAAATTGTAATTTTGGTTGTACAATATGTTGACTGAGTTTTATATAAAGGTAGTTCAACCGAATTAATTATTGTGACCTTTAATACGATAAATTAAAAGCTCAAGGGAGAATAAAACTCAATTTTGAAATATATACATACTAACGGCTAGTCTTTGGTTGATTGGGTATATATATGTATTCAAAGTGACACAAATAAACATCAGCGAATACTAGCATAGCATCATCTTTCTCATCTTTACTTCAAGTAACCGAACAATTTAAAATCATCTTGGTATCTGTGAATTAGTTGCGTAATCTGAAACAGAACATGACATTTGATTTCAAGCTCATCGCATTCCAGCATTGATGTTTAATAAATAAGAAAACTCATCAAATGCATTATTTCATACTTTGGAAGAAGATATATTTCGAAAGTAGCTGACCGTTGTAAATTGGTTATACGAACTTTTGTTGTCCATCGGGAACTTGGTTTCTGCCAATCCAGTTTCGTTGAACAATGTTTTTATGTGATATTGAAGACTGGTCCCGAGTTCCTCTTGTTTGATGATGTGGTCGTATTTGACTCGGCAAGCACCACACAGAAGGGAAATTGGCATCCAATGTTCATCGTAATTAATAGGCTTTTAAATTTCCTGATTATTTTATACTTTTACATACTACTTTGTAGATTTGTTTGTAAATGCGTTTTAGTAATATCTCAATCTTACGTCAGTATTTAGAAGGTACTCGACAAATTCTTCAAATGTTGGTTCTTTTCTTTTAAAACTGTGCCAGTTTCTTCGATACAACCGGTTGATTTTCACCCCAAAATGCCTTTAGAAGAATGATTTTCAATTGATAATTACAATTGTAAGTTGCTTAATTGTGATTAGTTAAGGAAAAATAGTATTTGCGAGCACCCGTAAAAGTACATGCTGTCGGCCTTTGCCCGTCGATTTTTTAGTTTGTCTTCATAGGCACTGACAATCCGACTTAATGGGTGTCGCGTTAGAATGATCTTTTTGACACTTTTTGACTGCAGTAATTCTCTGTATTTCTGATAATTCAATCAAACCCATCTTGAAATATACGATAAAATTGTTGCTTAATAAAAAATATAATGAATTCAGTTACATCCTACGTTTGTTCCGATATTTCCAAAGTGCTTTCTCAGAGTGACTTGAGTTGGAATGCTTTTATTTCTGAGATCCTTTTGTAGACTTGAACTCTTAATGGATTCTGAATCAAGTGACTGTATAATTTGGCGACTCCATGAGGTACTTGCAGCCTTCAAAACGGTACACCATTTAAAATTAAAAACATTAGTAAATAGTTTCGAAAAGCTTGTTATTACCAACTCACTTTTGGTACGAGGCACCACAATTGCTTTAATTTTGGGATGTAAACCAAATTGTCACGAACTGTTTTCTCCTTTCTCGCTTGGAGTACAATTTGCTTTGGAACATCCAATCTCTTCTTGCCCCAATTACTTTTGCTTTCGTCAATTTCGTCCTGTTCATGCTTTCTACAATGTGTGTCCATATTTTGGACTAATTCTTCCATATTTTGGCGAACCTGTCTGGTGGTTAAGTATGTTTCCGAATCGATTCGAATCAAAAGACATGATCCAAGAAACCAGATATACACTAGAAAGCTGAACACAATGCTTTTTAGCAGTGTAGTCCATTTCTTCATTTCTCACAATTTCCCATCAAAACTATACATTCAATATTATATAAAACTACTCAATTTGTATGTGAAATTCCTTCTTCCTAGTGATCCGCAAAATAATACTTCCATCTTTAAGTATGTACTACTACTGCACTAACTGCAGTAAAAATGTGTTACGGCAAATCTCTTGTAGTCTCTGTATCAAGGTTTTGTTCCGTTACATTTTATTGCAAATCTATGCAAGCAACTTATGTATGTATTTGTAACAGCCCACAAGGCCAGGCAACATCAACAAATAATTTCTGTTAAGAAAGACTAGATCGAATACTAAATCCGTCGATTGGCTTAATGTTCGTCGCACCATATCTTTGTGCGATCCCGTTATTCTGAAAGATGCTTGAAGTTTAGAGTAACCAAGTAATTGGGACTGTTTTTGTTGTTGATGGAAAAGGATTTTTGTTACTTGCATGAAAAAGCTAGACAGTGACAGGCATGAATATGCGCATGAAAGAAGTAAAGCAATGCATCAATAGAAAAATCCTTCCGAAGAGAAACGGATATTATATTGAACAAAGACATTGCCGTCATTACTTCTACGACATGCATCACAGTGATTCAGTTAACAAAAATAAGGAGACGATGGAAAGTAGAGAAAGGATTGATTCTGGGAAAGTGAGAGATTTCTTTCAAAATAATTTCGCATATTACACTACTCATGAATGAGAAATGTAGTTCAGAAATCGAAATATTGTTATGTTTACAGCCTAGCCTCAAATTGTCACACCAATCACACGGAATCAATGAAGAGCTTCGCAATAAATGGCTATCGGTCATTGAGTTGGAAAAAAAGCGATTTTCATTTTTTGATGAGCTGTTTGCAATGGGTTTAGTGGCCGACTCGTTAGTGACAATTTTTATTTTCACCTACCCTTAACTCATTTTGGCGAAACTCGATGATGCGAACTGAAATGCTTAAAAATTTAAATCTTACGATTAGTCTAGAGGTACTGGGATCGCCGCCGAAAGGGGAAGCAGCTGCAGCAGAGAATAATGAAGAATATTTCATCGAAGCTGACCAGAAATATTACCGAAAGAAAGTAAATTATGGGAGAATTGTGTTCAAGACGAAGCATATGTACACAGGAAATCTTCAGGATTGGTATTTTGAAGGTCTCGGAAGATACTACTGGCAGGATGGGACAGTTTACATAGGAGAGTTTTCCAGAGGTGTGATGAACGGACAAGGAAGCATTCACTGGCCAGATGGATGCGTTTATGAAGGTCATTTTATCAATGGACAGCGCACGGACTGGGGCTTGTATACTTCTAAGGAAGGTCAAACCTACGCAGGAAATTGGGTGGATGGGCTTCCTCATGGTGAAGGAAAGATGTGGTACGACCCAGACGATGATGAAAATGATTACTACGAGGGTACATGGGAAAGGGGATTTCCTCATGGATGTGGCATACGACAGTACGCAACAGGAGACCGCTATGTGGGCAATTGGGAGAAAGGTGAACGAAGTGGTTACGGAATTATGATGTGGCTGCAAGAGAGGCAAGTCTACAAAGGCGAGTGGGTAGATGGTCTTCCACAAGGCACCGGAAAACACATTTGGTTTCTGGAGAGAACTCCTACCAGCAGCTTTCCTACCCGGCATGTCTATGAAGGTGATTGGGTCAAGGGAAAACGAGAGGGAATTGGGAAAATGGTGTATCCTTGTGGATCTGTTTACGACGGAAGGTGGAGAAATGGCCAAAGAAATGGAAAGGGGATTTACATCAATCCTGCTGGAGAAATTTTGGTGGGGTTGTTTCGGGCTGGATCCATTCTTGGAGGCACCGAAGTTCCTCTGCATGCTCCAACCTATGAAGGTGACTATGATAGTCTGGCAGTTTGGTTAGGTGCGAGGTTTAAGCTGCAAACAAATTTTGATGAAGTCGAAGCGGAACGATTGCGTACTGTAATAAAGCTGTACGTAAACATTAAACTATTATTTAAGTAATAAATACTACAAAATTGTGTATTATACAGTATATGTATAATATATTATACAGTATCTTTGCTTTTGAACAGATATTTGCCCTACATAAGGAAACTTTATCATAGAGCAGGAGAATTCAGCCACAGGTATGGAAATCATGGTTTGTACCCAGCATTTCTAAAACGAACCTCGAAACAGGATAACACCTCGAAAATGCAAATGCACCACAATTTGCCGATTTCGGAACCGAATGCGTCGAACACCAACTCATCAGCGTTAGAAAAGACTTTTGTTCCGCACCGGACATACGACAGATTTGAAGATGCAGATCATATGAAAGGGAGGATGGAAAAACCGGAGGCGTTGGATGGCGTCAATCCGGTAACTCGTTTTGGACTATGGCTGGTAATAAGGGATTGTGAAGGGTTGCTCGATGACGTGACAATGGCCTATTATGACAAAATATGGGGCAAGTTGAGAAACAATTAAACTTTTTGCAAGAAAATCGGTTATGGGTATTAAGTATATTGTAACAGTTGTTATTTTTTCACAGTTGACAGCCCTTCAATTTCCTTTCAAACACGTCACAATCCATTTGAACCAGTGTATCTTTGGCAGTTCCTTGAAGCCCTGATTACCGTCGCCATCACTTACTATGTGCAAATTCCACATCTACATAAGGTCAGAGATGATTCAGACTTTGTCCAGGAGGAAGATATTGCTCTTTCAGAAACGAGCATAAATTCTGGAGTGTCCTTTGATGAGCATAAACGCTCCATGATGACGAGGCAACGTCGGGCGAAAACTGCTAAACCTCCGGAAGTCAAGAAATCGAGGCACAGGCACAAGTCGGGTAAAAAGAGTCACATTCATCTTCATCATCTTCATCATAAGAAAGACAAAAAGATGCACGCTGTCGCTTCAAAGCAAAAATTGAAGGGTGGTGGGGAAATGAGAGTATCAGGAGCTGAGGATCTCAAAATCTCCAAAGAAGATAAGGAGAAGGAAATGAAGAAAAAAGGACTGCAGACAGCGGATAATAAGAGTCGTAAAGAAAGTGCGCAGAGTGGAAAGTCGAATATGAATAAACAAAAACAAAGAAAAAGCATACCCAGCGAAGGGAAACCTCCCGAAAAGGGCGATCCTCCTTCTAATTCAAAGCTTAAAATACACTCTGTCACAGCGAATCTTATTGTCGCTGAAGGCGAAGATGTCGAGGAGGCAAACACTGAAGATGAAATGCCAGCATTAAAATCGGACGAGATCAGGAATTCTAAGGATGGCAAGGAATCAATGAAAAAGGTGGAGAAAACCCCCCGAAACAGTGGTGCAAAGGAAAAACAAAGACAAAAAAGTACCGTTGAGAAGCCTGCCGGGAGAAAGACATTGAATGCTTTGCAAACCCCAACCTCTGCCATGACATCGAATGAAGACCCGGACACATTGCCCGCCATGGAGGAAGAAAATACGGAGGATGAAATGGAACCTTTGCCATCGGAAGCTGTCAGGACAAAGAAAAAGTCTACGGATGTAGGTCGTGGGAGTATTGCGGCTTCTGGCAAGTCTAAAGCGGAAAGTGATAAAAGTGCCAGAGGAAAGCGACCTACCACTGCTCAACCCCCAAATTCTCTAACAATGGACGGAGGTGGCGACGGAATGGAGGAGGTGAACACTGAGGATGACATGCCTCCTCTCGATAATCTTTTTGAATTTGATGGCGAAGGGGGAGACGAGGAATTTGGTCACGTTGACCAAATTCCTGAAATTGAAATTCCTGGTATGCAGTATTTAAAAACTTTATTAAAAAATAATGCAGTGAAAAACATTCGGGCTCATTTTCATTACAGGTTTGAAGGAGCAAGGCGGAGACAGTGGTTACAAGCAGAGCCCAGTTACGGCAGACAACGATGCACAACGACCTTCCTTCTCGTCCATTTCACTCACCGACTGCTTTGAAATGTTTATGAAAGAAAAGTTGCTTCCATGTTTAAAACGAGAGCCAGGTTCTAAAACTTTTTGGCTTGTCGAAATGTGAAAAACTAAAACAAGAATAATTAAGAAGATTATTAAAGTATGTAAAATGATTGTCAATTAGGTATAAATTTGCCGGTTGTTCCTCAACCACTTCCAGCTTTGGCTGACATGTACGATGCTTTTAAAGGAATACAAAATAAGGACATCATACGAGGGCCAGATTTTTTGAGGTCAGCTCTGCCACACATGGTTTTCCCGAACCCTAATGATACCTTGTTCTGGCATAGAATCAATGAGCGACTTAGTCATCAATTGGATGTGGAAAATTTGATTGAGTTGTGCAAAGAAAAATTTCCTGATTATCTTGAAAATAATGATTTAATGATGAACATGGAAGGGAAAATGGAGCCCGATGCTGAAGAAAGTGAATATTTAGGAGCAAGAGCGCAGCAAAGTGAAACCATCTTACGATTGCTAAAATTATGCAAGGAAAATCCACATGATGCGAACTGTAAAGACGGTAAAAAAAGTTCCAATCGTTTAAAGTACATAAGTAAGTTTAAGAAAAGTACTGAATAAATCCTCGCATAAATTCTAGGCGGTCTCGGAGAAAAAGGAGATGAATTGGATGCAGATACAGGAAACCTAGAAGACTTTGCAACTGAAGGAAATCCCTTTGATGAAGAGGAACTTGTGCCACGCCCATTACTATGGGCGGAAGACTATAAATGTATCCCAGTGCAGTACGTGAATGTGTTTTTAAATTGTTACTGGAACTACAATGTATTCAACTACCACACAATATTACGAATGAACATGTATGTAGGAAACGGTCCAAACATTTTGAAGATATTGAAACCCAAGACGTCTTTCAAGTTTTAGAACGACTCTATCCAAACCTTTTGGGCGAATCTGAAGAAAAGGAATTAGACTTTGATGTACGTACCAACACCACAATTAACAAAAACTTAAAAACCTTCAAAAAGGACTATTCTATACTTAATTGAATGTCTGTCTATTCAATCCAGCTAATCTTTTGCGACTGGCTTTGGTGTACATCTCTTCTGGCTAAGACCAGTGTAGAGAAAGAATTCCAACCGACGGCTTGGGACATGCAATCTGAGACAGATATAGATCTTGAAGAAGAAGAAGAAGAAGAAGAAGAGGACGACCAAGAACAATCCAATGAAAATTAATCGAAACAAAGGCTACCATATTTTTATTTAGAATTTAGAAGTATTTTCTTGACAATTGTCCTTAATATGTATTTCAAATAAAATTAGCTCAACTACATAACACTCTTCTCTATTTTAACAATAATATTCTTCAATGAACGACACTACTACTGACCAAATTCATTCTTAGACTGTTTAAACCAAATTTAAAATACAATTCATTGAAGAAATACCGTTTACCCTTCAGCAGAAGGAGCAGGAGGCGGTTGCTTGCGGAGTCCGCCCGCAGGCTTATCGAAATCATAACCATTGATGTAAACCCAAAGATTACCTGTGCAGGCTCCACGTTCACGGCGTTTGCTTTTGTCATCCTTTTCTTCAGTTTCTTTTTTCCGACCAAAGATTCCTCCCTCACGGACATAAGGCCTAGATGTCTTCTGCTCTCCAACCCGGTCGGTGCTGTGCATCGCCTTTTTGCGTGCTCGCTGTACAAAACATGAATTATTTATGTAATTGTCAAATTGCTCATTACCAACAATGTCCATTCTCATCATTGTCATTTGTTTTACCTCCATTCTTGCACGAGTTTCCATCATAATTCGCCTTTCGATCGCTTCAGTAGCTGTTAAGGTTTGCAAGGTTATGACCGGCTGATCTACAATCCGATCGATTTTGTCCAAGGCAGAAGCAAAATTGTTGGTTGGCAGGGTCTTTACAAACGAAGGAAACATTGAGTCGCATCGCAAGTGCGTGTCCAAATCTGAAAGATACAATTAATATAAATAATTATGCTATTTCAAGTACTCGGCAAATTAGCATCAAATTGATTTAACGAATTAATAACTTGTTCTAAAGTATTTTCCTTACTTTTATAATCGATTGACTTTAACAGGTCTTTTGCAATGTCATTTTTGGTCGCTGTCAAAGTTTCAAAAGCATTTTCGCAGTGTTCATGAACCGACGAGTAAGCCAAAAAGTCCTGGATGTCTCGCATTTGTTTCGTCAACTCGACTACCTCACATTTGCTGTTGTTCAGAAAGTTGCGAGTCGCAGCATCAAATCGATACTACACACCAAAGACAAAAATTGTCTTATTTTACATTGGATTTATAATAATTTTATCCATCACGAATGTCTTTTAGCTTTCCAACTTACCTCAGTCGAGTAAATGCAATAATGAAAAGCTTGCTTGTACTTCAAGTGAGCTATCATGAAGGCAACCTCGTTACAAAAATTGAGAATTTTGATTTTGTCATAAAATCTGTCGAACGCCTTTGCATCATAGTAGCTCAAAGAAATCTTCACTCGATTATGAATGGGTTGCTTTTCGTACAAGGTGTACAGTAGAAAAAAAGCCCCCAGTCGCCTTTTTAAGTTCATTGTTTCATCAACGAATCTCTTGTCTTGATTTGTCCCGTCTTCCGCCTGAAGCCATAAATCTTTGCACATTTGCAAAATCATGTCCATCATCCGATTGTAATGCTCATCTTTAGACTTTCCACGTCCTTGAGTTCTGTATTTTGATGGAAATAGATTTGATTAGCCTAAGATTACGTACTTGACAAGTTACGGAAATTAATGAAATTATAATTTTTAGTTTAATATCTCATTGTCATTACACATGCAAAATTAGCGTGATCTCCATCTCCCTGCAAACTCCAGCAAAATGAATGTATCTCCAACCCTTAGATGCCATGTATTTCGCCAAAACCCGCTCAAAGTCGCAGTACAACGCCGCCCACAAGCGCCCTAACGCTTTTTGATTACTAATTATATTCATTTTGCTCCTTAATCAAGTTTTGATTCCACTACCGTTGCCGTTATTATCCACCTGTAAACAATATAGTAGGTTTATTAAAGGATCATTAAAGTATGAGGTTGGATTTATTCGAACCTGATAAGATTCAAGAAGATCAAGAATCAAGATTCAGAACACAACAATAACTGATTTTCTTATTTAGCTGTGTGAGTTTAACTTACCAGTTTGAAAAGATAATTTGTTACATTGTTCGCTTAATCAGAGGATGGATGAGAGACTGTAATGACCTCAGGGATCGTCTACAGTTTAAATGATAGCATATAGATAAAGCCAGACCCGAATCAAACCTAAAATTAAAACAACGTTATACTGTATATACATTCACATTTACAAAATGAAAATAGTAATTATTATGAATGACACCAATTATAAATTGTATGCAACGGTATAGGTACTCCATTCTGTATTACTTGACTTTACGAAAGAAAACCGCTTCGCTTTTAACTAACCCAATAACGCAATAACGAATTAAAAATTCGTCCTTCTATTGAAAAATTGGAAGCCAGCAACCTGACGTCCGAAGTCGAACTGAGCGATTCCAAGAACCAAACTGCAGGGCAAGGGCACATCAATCAGCACTTTACAAAAATGCATGCAAGTACCCGGCAGATTTGTGAATTTGTGAATCGAATGTATCTCTTTTGGAAGATTTTCGTGATATGTGATAAACAAGAAGTGACTCTGACTGAACTTTTCCCGCAGTCAAGTCCAACCAAAGTACATACACATGCAGATACAGAACAGTGCTCATAAGACAGGGGTACATTGTAACAAACGTAGCTAATAAAAGTCGAGTCGAGATTCTCGCTCGCGAGAGTGAATGAAACCACTACTTGATTGCATTTTGCATTTTGCATTTCGTTTCTTTGTTCCTACAATAGCCCAGGCCGCAGGGCATTCAGCATTCGTGTTCTTCTAGTGCGTGAAAGTTTAAGCCCAACTTCCCAACTATTTATTCCTCAAATAAAACGTATTTAAGTATTTAACCTTAATCGCATTAAACCATTAAGCCACCACTATTTATAACATTATAACACCTACAAACTAAAGCTCAATATGTTCCTGCACTCACAGCCAACTGCAGGAACGTACTATCTAGTATCAGTATCAGTATGCAAATTTTCAAATCGCCAAGTACAACAAAATTACCTTCTTAACAATAAAGTCCTCTGCTTCGGTCATGCTTAAATCGTTGACAGTTTGACACGTACAATTGAGGTTTCTTTCATCAACTAAATATCTGTATAGGTAACTAATTTTATCATGCTTCTATGAATTGAGAAGCTGAAGGATCAAAGGAAACGGATCATTAACTAATTCTAAGAAAGATGATACCTGAGGAAGTAAGATGCATTCAAGACTGGTTGATCGCAAAGCGCGAGAACACTGAACGATGGGGAACGCGCATGTTAAGAGGTGGTCAAAGGTCATACAGTCCTTGTGTTCTCGATCGTCCTGGATGGTAAACGCTTTGAATCTTTGAATAAAAATGATCCACGATGATGATACATGATTTTTTAATGCTTGGAAAAATCAACACGAATTAATTTGTCTGGATCGTAGGGAAAATTTTTACTTGAGTTTGCCCTACGATTATGACGTGAGAAACGACAAAGTTTTCAATGCATCATATTCCACCTACAAACGCTTGGGAGACTTGGGATTCAAATGGCCGGAGCCCACCACGAGCGTAATAATTTTCCAAACGTTAAACCAATTTTGGTTATCTCTAAAGTCGATTTTAAGCTAAACTATTTTAAAAATAATATACAGGAAGCGATGCGAACAGGCCACTGCGGACCTGATGAAAACAGCGTTGTCAGACCTGCATTTCTGGGGTCAAGACAAAATGATAAAAGGCCTGAACCAGCCTATCGTCTCCACCTGGCAGACAGAACCAACCTTCACTACATGTGTGTAAAAAACGCTAATAGTACTTTAAGCATGAATCCCATTATTGTAAGTAATCCACCGAAATTCCACTCTTAGGAATTCTGACCCGCTTGAAGGTGTTATTCCATACGGAAGACAAGGTGACATGCTGAACGCTGAAAGTATCTCACATCAAGACTACAAATGGCGACTAAAATGTTGCCCTGTATGTTTCACATTTTATGCTTCGATAAGAATAATGTAGAATATTAATTGTAACGATCAAACTATTAAAACTGATGATCCACAATTTTTTAAAGCCACCTCCACGCAAACCTTCCTATGAACGTGAGGTTCACCGCTACGCCAAAACAGATCTTCAAAATGCGAGACTTGTTGACCAAGTCGTAAAGTTCGATGTTGGTTACAAAAATCTTGAAATTGCGTTTTTTTTGGTGTTATTACACTATGATTGACGGAAGCTTTTTGTTACAGGATGATCCTAAGGAGCCTGAAATGGAAAAGAATGGTCTGATCAAATTGAAAAAGGCCTTCCACTGGCCTATAAATCCAATTACAGACGAATCTCTTGGAGGTAGTTTATGCTATCATCATTCAGATGAATGCATACCGAGTAGGACAAACGTTTGGCCACGGGTATATCAAGAGTTTATACCAATTTGACATTACTTACGATTAGTACAACAAACCATATTTCGAAAGCAAAACAAGAATCTTAAACTTTAGGGTGAATCAAGAGTGATGGATCAAAATCCAATCCATATCCCACGGGATAGATGCCAGGTTCTCGCCCATAAACCGAAGGAAAAACGAATGAATGTCTGCCGTTTGAATCCCACTTCAAATCTCATAGCTTATCTGCAGACTAGATTTCCCCAGCCAAATTATGAGTGTTGGGAAGAGGTGCCAGATGAATGTAAATGCATGCCTTGTCCATGCTGTTCATGCCCTGAGACGAAACAACCTGAGCAACTCCCTACACAACAATGTCCTCCGAAACCACCATGCCCTGCACTTTATCAGCCTCAATAACAATCTTTCTCAGCTTCTAATGACAATAACACGTTGCAGGTAAATACAACGCCTGTAAAATATTGGCTGGTTCAATAATTTGAGGAAATGGCGAAATTGTAAAACTATGTTCTAATATATTCAATCAAACTCTGGTAATTTAACAATTTTGCACACAAGACACGCACTGGAATTAAATATTTTTCTCTATATAATATTCTCTCACTCAACCCGACATTAACATTTATAATTAGATAATTTATGCCCTTTGGTTTATTAAAAACTTGACGGACAATTTTAAAGAGCTATTATTTTTTGTATTTGGCTACCTAGTACTTAGTACATTTTATTTCGCTGGGAAAAACTTTTTTCCGCTTCTAGCGTAATCGTCCAGTAATTGACAAGGTGTAAACGTTGAGCCGTATGCCTGTTCATATTCCCTCATTTTTCCTACAAGCTTATCAGCTCCGTACTTATCGATAAAGTGGAAAGGTCCGCCAGTCATTGGAGGGAATCCGAGACCAAATACTGCTCCAATATCTCCCTCCAACTGTTCACAAAAATATTACAGATATTCATAAATGTTACACTTGAAAGGTTCAAATCAATTTGAAAACACTGCTTACAGGATTTCGAAGGATGCCTTCTTCCAGAGTCATTACTGCTTCATTGCAGAAGCGGGAAATCATTCTGATTTGACAGTCTTCTTTTCCAATAGGTCCCTTCGGTTCAATCTTGTTCTGTTGTAAGATATTCGTGGCGGATGGATTGATTGGTCTGGAACCTTTGGAACCATCGTAGACGAAGAAACCCTTTCCAGACTTCCTTCCTGTTGTTGTTATTATCAAAAATTAAATTGCAAACCATAATTTTATGTGGCTTAATAAAGAGAATCTTAAACAAATAACTAATGCAGTAACTGTTGCAAAGTCTTATTTACCAAGATTTCCGTCTTTCACAAAGTCTGCAAGTAGAGTTGGTGGTATTCCACCGGTGAAACGATCGCCAAATACCTTGGCAAAATCGGCAGCGATGTGTGACGCAACATCAAGACCAACTTCATCAACCAAAGTACAAGCTCCAACGGGGAAGCCGAACTCAGTTGTGAATTTGTCCATATTTTTCGGATCAATTCCTTCCTGTTTTACAAGAATAAAAAAATTGTATTACACCGACACTGCAAAACCATTTGCAAACTGCATTAAATTATGAAATGTTACATCCACTAACAAGCAATAATCTCGTGACTTCACTCGCAAAGGCACCCAAAATTCGAGTAGTGTAAAAACCTGGCCCATCCTTCACAACTATTACAACCTTGCCTTGTTTAAGCCCAATCTGTTGAGAAAATTTCGAATTCTAAATATTTTTTGTTCAACATTTTTTTACACGAATGTGCGAATTTGTATAATTTTCTAACGTCAACAGCGGATGCGATAGTGTCCTGGGAAGTCTGGTCGGTCACGATAATTTCAAGCAGTAACATTTTGTCTACAGGGCTGAAGTAGTGCATTCCGATAACTTTTTCGGGCCGTTTGCTTGCTTTAGCAATATTTCCAATTGGGAGAGCGCTGGTGTTTGATGCGAAGATACAGTTCTCCGGAATATGTTGCTCTACCTCTTTTATCACTCTACATTTTTAAACAAAATAGGTTAGAACACTGCAAATTCCTTCAAGTTTAAAAAAACATTGTGCATTATGATTTCACTTAATTCTTTTTAAAATCGTAATACCTGTGTTTTAAGTCGATGTTTTCGAAGACTGCTTCGATAACCATATCCAGCTTATTGAAGTTCTTGTAATCCGTTTGGAGTGCCAAGTTTGACATGAATTTCTCAACGTCAATACTGCAAAATCACAATGCGTCTAATCAGTATTTTGTTAATGCCAAATTGCCAAGTAGTAAGCAAGCGATTGTTTTCATAAAAGCATTTAGAATCGTTTAATGCTTGTTCATACACACTTTGGAATACTTTTACGACTTACTTCGCGTGACGCTTCCGCTTTACAGCCGTTTGAAAATTCTTTGAAATCTGATTATTTCCACGAAGCAAGCCTTGATCTGTTGCATCCTTCAAAATACAGGAAAGTCCTTTATCAATTGTGACTTGTGCAATACCAGCTCCCATAAGACCGGCTCCGAGAACCCCGATATTCCTACAGAAATAAAGGTTTTTAGTATGAGTAGATAATTAATCGTTTATCGTGTGACGTTACAAATAATCCCACCTTGCCGGTCTTTGTGGTTTTCCAAAGGCGTTTTTCTTACATTCGGTTTGTCCGTGGAACAATGAAATAAGACCCTTAGACTCAGACGTCATGGCCAACTCGCCAAATCCATTAGCCTCAGCTTCAAATCCTGCAACAGGTCCCTTATCCAGCCCAGTTCTAACAACTTCCAGGATTTTCAGGGGCGCAGGGTACAATCCTTTGGTTTGCTTCATGACTTGTCCTTTAGCCTTTTCGAAGATTTTGTCCTTCACGAAATTTACTTTCAAAGCCAAATCAAGCACCTTATCCATTGTACCCTTCTTTCTTGTAGGCTTCAGACTCCCACTGGCAAGATCTTGTGCAGCTTTTACTGCAACTTCTTCTAAGTACTCCATGGTTCTGCGAAAGGAGAAGTCTTCAGTAAGTGGGTTACATAGGATTAAATGAAAAACGTAAATTAAATGTAATTTGTACTACCGTTTTTCTGGGGGTTCGATTCCTGGTCCAAGAGGTTTCACGATTTGATCAACTATTCCGAACTTTTTTGCTCTGTCAGCCTTAATCGTTTTTCCTGTGAGCATCATGTCTAACGAATTAGGAACACCAGCCATCTTTGGAAGACGTTGAGTTCCTCCTGCTCCTGGCAAAAGGCCCAGCATTACTTCAGGTAACCCTAACCCGGTCTTTTTGTCCTCCACAGCTATTCTGTAGTGACACGCCAAAGCAACCTACACAATTTATTCAATGAGGCAAGAATGAAAATACAAAACAAGTTTTTAAAATTTCGGCTGTAACAAAAAAAATAACAGTATTTTTACCTCTAAACCACCACCCAAGCATGATCCGTAGATGGCAGCTACAACAGGCTTCCTGGAACTTTCAATTTCAGCAAGAACATTCTGCCCATTTCTCGAAAGTGCAACTACTTGTTCAGAACTTGTGCAACTATTATTAACACGACACAAAATTGGTTACGTATTGCTTAAATGAAAACGAACTTTACGTTATTTTAATCAATCTACAGACCTTTCGATCATACTTATATCAGCTCCTGCGATAAAGCACCCAGGTTTTCCTGATATCACAACAGCAGCCGCAATTGATGAATTTGATTGTATGCTGTTAAGGGCCTGGACAACTTCTTCCATAACTGCTTGATTTAAGACATTGACCTGAGGAAAAATATATAGCCATTTTAAATTCAATTGAAATAAAAACATTGTTTAGCAGTAGAAAATTAATTACTGGTGTATGCACGACAAAGTAGGTGGTCAAATATTACAAGAGTCCACTTTATCAAGATATCATGCAATAATTAATTTCAGCACAATATTCCCCCTGCTTCAGCGACATTGTAACACCGGAGCAGGTCTACAAAGTGCTTGTCGAATGACTTCTAAGATATAAATTACATTAAACCGTACAAGCTAGATAAATATTTTAACTTTCCAATTTTTGGTTTTACCTTCGACCCCGGCGAATCCAATTTCACAACCGCGACATTATTCTTAATTTGCATATTTACATGACTTCCGCCCATTGCAGCCGTCCTTGAGAGGTACCTTTTCACTACCAATAAAATCAAAGCAATTAAATTCATCTCAAGTAACTAAAAATTAACTTCAGGTGTTTGTAAATATCTAAAATATAAATGCAGCTTACCCGAGTGGTTAAGACCAAAAGGTCCTAGGCCCACCCTGGCACACTTTGACATTTTATATAACGATGACATGGTTGCTTAAAGCTGACGTGTCACGTCACGTGTATTTCCTGTTTAAAATTAAGAAACGGAGCAAATCGGATGAATCAATGAACTTTGAATTTTTAAAACATTTAAGTGATAAAATCACATCCATTCTTAATCAAATTGCATACATATGTACGTGTATTTCCCAATTAGATGCATTTTAAAAAACTTTTACATAAATGCTTTATACATAGAACGTGCTTTTAAAATTGTTAAAGGCTTTTAAAAGGGGTTTAAATGAGACGCTTTTAACATTTTTAAGTAAAAGTAAGGAGTTAAATAAATGTTCCAGTTCAAACAAAAATTCCACTACCATAAACCGGCAACAGAAAGGTTATCAATCGGTAGTTTGGAAACAATCACCAGAAATAGTAAAAGGGTCCTGAATTCTTACCTTAACTAACTGAATTTATTTAACCACCAATAAAAAGAGCCTAATCGTTGACTTGCAATTTAATTCACACAAATCACACACTTTAATTTAAGTCTAATTAAATAAAAAAATATTTTGTTATATCACCTCTGCCTCTACCTCCTAATCTGCTGATCTGGCCTGGTGTTTGTTGTAGTGGGGTTCGCCACGATCCAAGTTGTCGATCTTTCAGCTTTGGACTTTGATCTTCAGGTTTATTTTTAATAGGCAAATGGCAATAGAGAAACTGCAGCTTGACAAGCCGGGCAAGTGAAATGTGAACCAAGTACACACTGATCCAAATAAACCTGGCATTGACGATCCATACGAACTTTTGCTCAATGCTTTTCAGTACATGAGAATCTCATGATGATAAGAACATTGTAACTTGTAAAACCTCTCAGTGTCTCAGTTTTTAGTAATATATGGAAAATGGTCTGCCTATATTTGATATTTCTAAAACCTAGGTTTTTCCTCCTCGTATAGTCAACTGTATTCAATTAAAATAGTAAAGTGATATACTCGGTTATGTTTGAGTTATTTATTCATTCACACACAGTATTATCCAGATAGTACAAAGCAGATGAATGCAATTTGGCGAGTAGGTAAATATGATTGCATGAGAGTAGAAAATGTAGACATTGTAGACGTAGGCATTAGTTTTATCGTCATAGTCTATAATAGTCATAATATTATTGTGCGTGCACACTGCACACATTGATTATGTGCATGGACATTTAATGCACAAACAAATGTACACAGATCGTATTATTTCATGAATTCGATCGCTTGTTACGGTGAATACACCCACACCGGACAGCTAAGCTCAAAGATACTCCACGAGTCATGAGGTCGAAGTTCACATCATAAAATTCACATAAGCGGTAATATATAAGCTAATAAGTACGAGTACGATCCTATGCGGTGTTTGATAAAGGATGCGTCATCCTGCAGTCTTAGGAATCAACTGAATTCATTTCTAGTGTAAAGAAGCAAGTTAAAGTTCAATGAATTTGAATCTTTACATAAATGTATTATCATCATAAGAATGACCTATCAAACTATATCACATCACAACAAGTATCACACAGTATCATAAGGAGTAAAAGTCTCATTTTCTGGAGTTATGTATGAGCTCTTTTGCTTACACATGCCAGCAAACGACGGGAGCAAGAAAGTCGTATGTATGTAATATAATTATGTATTGCACATGTCTATGACAAGGCATTTTTCCTTTAGCCTGGAATTTTACAGGTCGGAAAGCAAAGTCCCAACTTTTCCACGGGCCCTTCATTTGAAGCAAAAGACACAAAAACCTTTTCAGCTTTTAGCGGTACTAAATGAAACTGATTGATATTTGGTAAGGACTAAGGGCTAACTATAGATATATGGTAACTATAATGCGTAGACTAGATTAAAATCAGTTGGTTTCGTTTGAAAGTTAAAAATGGTCCTACATAATGATTAAAGCGTCATTTTAGGAACACATGCAGCTTGCTTGCTTTAACAGCAACGAGCATTATGCAATAATAAGGACAAGGGAACTCGAGGAGGAAGTTCGCTGAATTGGCGACCAGTGTGACCTGTTTACATTTCTTCCTACATCCTGCTGACAATTTCAAAGTTGTGTTATAGAAAGGTGGACATTAAAAGGGACTTCCTGCTGAGAGATGCTGAGGGTAGGATGAAATCTTAACGCGTCGTATAACATTCACTCTCACTTGGTCAGAGTCAGAACTTCTGCTAATCTGCGAAAATATTAATACATATTCACCGATAAATTAATTCGTTCAACTCCAACAGGGTTGAGCGTTTTAAAATTCACATAATGTGCTGAGTTGTGACTGACAGAAGCGGTGGATGTAAAAGACCAACCGTAACTGGTATATTAGTATGATTATGCTGATCTGATGATATGGTTTAAGTTTGGGTTATTATTTTCAGAGTAGGCATGAAATGTTATGCTATTTATATGAGAAACGAAAGAGAAATGTTATTAAGATTTCTTTCCCAAACTGTCGAGGAAAAGTAAAAATGCACTTTCCGACAATAAATGTCATAATATGGTCGATTCTATCGGTAGACTTGGGTGCTGCTCTACAGTTGTTAAGTTCCCTTTTACTAATCCAAGTCAAACACTGCATCACGATTTTCGGTTTTTTCATTTCTTTCATTTCACGCTTTGTTAGTATGTAGCTGTTAGATCGTATGTTTGGCGTTATCATCT
>VYYJ01001242.1:0-33867 GCA_021029165.1 Cyphoderus albinus | reverse complement strand
AATTTCCTTTTCAAATGCGACAACTTGCAAGATGTTAGTGGTTGGCTTTTCCACATGCTTTGTCTTGAAAACGGCTGTGTCGACTAACACTGGAAGAAAAGAACGATCGTATCTTAAGCCATTTTCGGTTAGTTCCTAAGATACGATTTACCACCATGTTAAACACCTGAACTTCCGGGTCAAATTAGTCGAACGCTTCGCCAAAAAGAGTGTGAGTGCAGTTAGAAAGAGCATGTTTTCCTACCTCGGATTCAGTTCACACTTTTATTGGCTAGGCCTGACGTTTCAAAAAAGGCTGTGGCCCAAGGTTGCAATTTTTAGGTTCCCTGGCCCTGGTAGTTATGCCGTAAAATGAATAAAATCCTTGGTTACAAACACGTAATGTAGCGCGACTTAAAAACCTGACGGTATTTCAAAGCTGTAAAACAAATACCAACACCTGTCACCGTAGTAAGGTTTGGTTTCTTCGTCTTTTTCATTGTCCTCACACAGTACGCATTTTAATGAAATCTTCACAAAAAATCTTGCTCAGCCAACCATTTCAGTACGAACAATGACTTATATGGCGCATCAATTATTATTTTTTAGCTACGGTCGTTTTTCCGAATTCAATAGATACAAGTAACAATGGGAGAAGAGGAATTACCAAAATCGTCACAAAAAAAGATAAAAAGGTGCAACATAGTTAATAGGAGGAAGAGTGAAATTTTTTTCCTGTGCAATAAATAAAGTAGTATGTTTCATAAACTAAACTCTCGACACTGACACCAGCAACCGCCAGCTTTTATCTATTGATGGTCCTGAAAGGAAAGAAGAAACAGGACACTGCTGACTTTCTTTATTCCAAGTCGAATTTGAAGCAGGAGAGAACAAAAGGCGTTTTTCACTCATTGCATTGTGCTGGTCTACAATTTATTTATTTGTGAAAGCAATGTGTGTAATCTGTGTAAGTAGTGACGATTTTCACACAAAAATGTGCGTAAAATCGCTCTTCATATTGCGTTTTAGTCGCACTGTCAAGTTAGCAGCACTTTAGAGTTTAGACAGCTTGTCAATATATAAATTGGAATGACTCAGGGAAAAACAAGATTATTTCGAAGGAAAGAATGGACCAAAACACATACCCTCGATTTTATCACTACCGTTTCAAAGACTGAGCTGGTAACCTTCATTAATACAGTGTTGTTCACAGAATGATGTGTCTGCTCAGGGTACGAAATAAATATTTAAAATGCGGAACGATTCCTGTTTTCGCTCCCCAAAGAAAGTTTTAAATTTTTGTATTTTCATAAATAATCCATCGATTCGAATTCTCCACAAGTTTGTCGTGACAGTTTCCGTTTTCATTCTCATTTTAATGCTTCCTTCCAACTGTCAGTGTGGTAGTTCTGGAACTGGTAAAAGTGAAATGTTAGCAAGGCATGCAACGCACGGGAACAATACTATAAGTGAAACAACTGTTAAATCCAAAACAATCATAGTTTCATTAAACAGAGTTCAACAGCCACAGCCCAGAAATACAAGAAACAAATACGGGACAAAGCGTGCTAACACCAATGAAACAAAGAAATTGATAACACCAAGAGCTACGACCGAAAGTCCGAAAGTGGGGCAAGTTGAGAAACGGTAATTTACATTTATTTATCTAACGTGCATTGAACCTTCATCAAATACCCTTAAACCTTGTATTTCAGAACGTTGGAAAAACCAATTCCAACAACACCGAAAATCCTTCAATCAACTAGCGCTGAACCAGAAAGTAACGCAATTGTTTTCGAAGAGGCTGAGGCGGATCCAGATGAAGGAAACACTGAAAGCTCTTTCGACAACTTTTCTTTGTCTTCCTCTGAAGAAGAAGAAGACAATACTTCCTCTGTCTTGTTACCGACTTTGACATCCACCACCGAGGAGATTGACGAATTTGCTTTATCTGAAGAAAATGAGGTGAGTGAAGAAGACAACCCTCATTCCAAGACAACTTCGTACGAAGAAAACGAAAATTCTCCCGAAGAAGACGTCGAAGCCGAAGCGTATGATGAAAGCGGTGTAAGTTCTGAAGCTCCCAGTCCATCTACATTTCTTGCGAAGACTGGAGTACCCAAATTATCTCACAACTTTTCACCGCCAACACAAACAACACGGCGTGCATTCATTGCTTTTGCATCAACTGCAAGAAGTGTTCCGGACGATTTCTCGTTTTTGAAAAAGACGGTAAAATCCGCAAGACCGAGACCTACAACAAGACGGCCACCGAAGAAAGTAATAAAACCTGGTACATACAAAACACCGCGACCCGCAACTCCACCGCCTGTCGTCGTCCATAACCCTCATCACCCTCACGGAGTCGTACTTTTTGACCGAAGGAGGAAACGGCCAAAACCAATTCGAAGAACAACTACGACCACAACGACTACAACAACCACAACTGCAACTCCAGAATTGCAAGAAGATTATTATGAATACGAGTGGACAAGCAGTGCTGAAAATTTTGGAGACAAAAACGGAACAAATTCTAGTGGGAAGAGACCTAAAATCCCCTTATCGAAACTAGCTATGGCCATGATTGCGTCTTCCGAAATCTTCCAAAACGGCACCAACGAATTGCCGATAGAGTATCAGAAAAACCCTGTAAATCTTCTTAATATACTTCAAGCATACACCAAACAATTACAACTGCAAATCGCACACAATGGAAGTGTTGAGCCGGTTGAATTGAAACCTACTAAAGTTCAACTTTCCAACTCGCCTTTCATGGTGCATTTGAACTCCTTAAATTTTGCATCAAAAATTGGAATAAGCATTTATTATAGCTTGATAGCTATCATTCCATTGGTTTATTTGGCATTTGGAGGACTTGGGAGATTAGCCGTTTTTAATACATTTGCAGGTAGAAGGTTTGGGAAGAAGAAGAGGAGAAAGAGAAGCGATTACTACTACTACAAAGGAAATCTGTTTAAAGATCGCCTTTCTCCAGTTGACAATAATCAAAAGATCGTGAAGCGAATCGCTTTAAGCAGGGACGATGATGACGAATACGCTTGGATCATGGGGAGACTTTCTGAAATCATACTCGAATTTTCCTTTAGCTCGTCCGATGAAATGGATGAAGATGAAAATTGACAATGTACATAATTAATATATACTTACGAGTAAACAACAAATATTAATATTGAAAGAATTATATTTCTGTTTTATTATTCGCTTCGCGCTATTATTGCTATTTAGTTTTAATTACAGTTTATATTAAACAAAGCTTGATTTTGTCAATACGCATTTTATTTTTATGTTTTTTGTTTATTTTTTGTGTGGAGATTGTATAGTTGTAATACTGGATTCCAATACAACTGGAATGTAAAGCTTTATAAATATTTTTTCATCGAATTCCGGCTATGTAGCTTGTACAATTTAGAAATATAATCAAGTTGAAATGTTTTAAAATTATGTTTTAAACACTTATATAAAACTTGTTTTTATTTTAAATTAGCTATGAATTAAGTTGATAAGATTAAGATATTGCTGCGGTGGTGTACAAATAGCGTTTTATATTTAAAGTTTTATTACCTCTTTACACGTTTGTTACTTGCATTATTTTATAGCAATGACGGGTTTCCTATACAAAAATTCGAAAGTGTTGAATGATTTTTATAATAATTTTCGTTCGTGTTCGTACTGATTTATTGACACCGTTTCTTCAAGCACAGAAATGCTTGCATTTTAAGCATCATCTGAGTTTCCGTTACTATTTTCAGGTACATTCTCCTCCAAATCGAAATACTCACAAGTGGGGCTTGTGAGGGGTGTCGGTTCCACCGCAGAGAGTATGCATTCCTTTATGCTTGCAGCTACCTGCGCATCTCGAAACGCCAGAATTCCGCCTTTCACTACGAAATTGCTCTCTTTCCCATCCTTTTGCCGAGGATCATAGGAGATCTTTTTTGATGGCTCAGCTTCGTCAAAACAGTAGCTGGTGTAATTAACCAAACCGCCGCCCAGCGAGTTAAGAATGCTATGTGGGCCACAAATATCCCAAAGATGGACAGAATCTTTGCTCAGCAAATAGGCATCGGCATGCCCAAGGGCAACACAAAGCATCTTATACCCAGCCCCTAAAATTCGCATAATCACAATTAAATCATGAATATAACGAACACTCATTTTCAACATGAAATCTGGTCGCCGTACCTGCCGCCACGATTGTACGGAAATTGGTCTTTAATAGCTTCTGAATTACGGCTGTGTCTTCATTTGAACTGAGAATCACGGTATGTCGCTTGGGAAAGTTGCCTTCGTTCCTTGGAAGCGGGTAGCGCGTAAGTGTAGACACGGACGTGTCTTTCAAGTCAAGTCCCCAGAAAAATCTTCCAGTCCAGCGACCTTTTCCTGCGTCATATTTCCAAAAGGGTTGATTTATTACACCAATTAATGGCTGTCCGGTAGTCAAGTCAAAGGCTCCGATCAGCACAGACACACAGTGGAGTCCGCTGAAATTGTAAGTTCGTTTTTATTTACGATGAAAGTGATTCTACTTCTCTTCAATAGCATTCAAACGACGTGGCCACTTGCAGAAGCATGAGCTTTATAATTGTCCATTAACCGTTTAGACAGTGAGTAACAAAACTCCATAAGTTTATTAAAAGCTCATTCTATTAAAGTATTTCTCTATTTATTTATTATTTTAACCTTCTCCTTTATTTTACTGTCTTGTGTTGAGATTTGCTCCACATTAAAATATTAAATAAAAAGAAATGGACTTATGGAGAAATGGAACTTACCAGGACCAAACTTGGTCTTCTTCCTCAAAGTTTTCGTGGCAGATCTTATCAAACTGTTCACTGCCTTTAACATACTCGTACGTTGCATCTGAAAGGTTTGGTTTTTATTATAGGAGTTCTAAAAAGTCTACAAGTTGCATTCTATAAAACATATAATAACAACAATTTACCGATGGGATCAATCCATATTCCAATATTTTCATATGAATCAATCAAATCATGTGGCAGTAATGACGTTTCTCGCTCGTGAACCTCCACTTGCTTTTGGACCTCTTCAGCGAGCAACTCCGCTACCTCCATGTCTCCATTAAGGACCTGGAAGAGAGTCGAGCAGAGAGCTTCCTTGTCTCCGTCAACTTTGACAGTAATTGTTGCTCCAAGAGCATTAGAAAACGTGTTGTTTTCTTCACCAAAAATGTTGTCTTTCATATCAGGAAACTACGAAGAAAAACAACATTTCAAAGTAACAAAGCGCATCAAACATCATGAAAGATGCTATCAAAGGATTCATTTAGAAAAATAAGTCGGAGTAAGCTCCTACCATTGTTGCGATGTCATGCCTCAAACTCTCCTGAATCAGCACATCCGCTAAGGTTTTGAAGTCTTGGAAGAAGCGATGATTCTTGTCGTCACCAGTTTTCTCCTGGACCAATAAGTTGAACAATTTTGAATTTGCACGAATGAGTCGGGCGATGTTACCAGCTTTTTCAGAAGCTACTATCATAGCACGAACTAACTCACTCATCTTTCAGATTTTACTTTTGTTTCCACTTTCAATTTATAATATAAAACGAGGAAAAATCGTTGATGCGCTCGATTGTTCTTTTGTACTTGAATGACACTCGCTATCTGATTGTCTAAGTTTAGTCTTCACATAATTATATCTCTGCTTAGCTATCACAAAAAAATCCATGAAAAGTTGGGATGTCTCAAACAGGCAGACGATTCATTCCATGAATTTTACGATTACGATTCACAATCGTTAATTTCTGCTCGCTTCGTCAACTCTGCTTTATTGCTGTGTATAAACTCGCTGTTATTGCTTCTCCATAAAAGATGCAATGGCATCCTTTTTTAAAGATGCTCGTTGATGAATCTTCATATCCTCTCTTTCATTCTCACTTTTCCTCGCCTTGCTGTCGTTTCCTTATAATAATAATATTATTGTTTCCAAAATACTGAAGCAGGTAAAGACCAGATCGGGAGAAGAGAAAATGTAAGTAGGGAACTAAAACGGTTTCATGATAACATTTGGAATCATGGAATGTGCACAAACTTATCGTTAGATATGTATAGACAGAAATAAGTGGAAGAATCAAAGAATATGTGGCTTCATTTCATTTCATTATATATCCAGAGTTGGTTCTACTCACATTTCTGCAGCTGAGAGTGTATTCAGAGTGCTTTATGGTAAAATACCTTTTGCGAATACGATTCTGTTTATTACAATTTTCATGGCACATGTGCAAAAACGCCAGTGAAGCCAATAAAAGGCAAAATCGGGCTCATTCATATCCTCTGTGTGAGTACGCAGTAGTACCAGAAAAATGCCAACGAGCATCTCCACTTTGCTTTTGCTCCACATCACGCTTGGCTCTACATTCGTCCTCCAACCTAACACTAGATAATTTCGCATCGCATAATCTCATGGTATATCGCGTAACCAGAACCAGAAACATCCAGTCAATAAAAGCTGACTGAAAGAAGTTTCCAAATTCCAATCCAAAAGAGAAGTAAAGTCGAACTTGCGAGTCGAGTCGAGTATTAGAAAAATTTCATGTCTGTGAGAAGAGAAGAAAAGGCAAAAGTGATTTTTGTAACAGAACAATAAACCACGCTGCATGAAAAGGAACACACCAAACATAAATGCCCAACATAATTAGATTTGCAACTTAACAACTGATGTGTGAGAGAATGGTTAACGTCATAAATTTTTATTCGTCTTTTTGCTATGTATTTGTTAGCCTTGCTTCGTCGGATAATAAAAATCGCAAATGGAGATGGAACCTTGACAGAAGAATGAATTTTTTAACGATTCTGAAGTAAATATAATGATTTTTCGCACATAAACACAAACACACAACAGACCAGTTTCAACATCCCAGTTAAATTAAATTGAATGTCTCGATACAACATAATTTGGCTGAAAAAATGGGATGCGATATTTTCATGGGAAAATTGTGAAATATTAACATTGATGAATATGACTAGTTAAGTTAGCCTAAATAGTTTCCCAATATGTAATTAGTACCCACATTATCTTTCGTCATCCGCCATTCGTCATATAATATAATTTTAGTCATACAATCAATCTCTAAGCCGTTTAAAAAAATCTTTTTGCCCAGTGCTTCCATAAAGACGCGACTGACTGAATGGTCACATTTTAATAATGGTATATATTTTAGTTTAGAAAATAGCTTCTAATTATACATTTAACATAGAAATGATGCTAGTCGCTGTCGTAGTGCGACTGAATAGTACATTCAAACAACTGTAATGGCCGAGTATGTATAAATTGTAAACCGGGGAATATGGAAGCTTAATCGAGTAAGAAGTTTGCTACAAAGCAATGCTACGGTGTAGTAGTACGGTTGTTTTACGATAATCGTATAAGGTTATATATTGATTTCGAAAGATGTGAAATGATTTTTAAAACAATTTTAATGTTTCTAGTAGTTCTTGCTATATTTAAATCTCAAAATTTAACAATTCGCTTATTTTTATAACAACTATTAATACTTTTATGATATGTATGGCATTGTTCCATTGAATGCAAAAGTACACCTTAGATTTTCTGCTTGAGTCCAATTGTTATCGTTTTTACTTCTAGATATTCGTGAAGGGCAGCTTCGCCACTGGAATTGTAAATGAGCGGATTGGTTGAATGTCAAAACAAAATTCATTATTCCTAACATGGTTTCAATTCAATGTCTGAAAGGACATAAACTTACAGTTCACGCCCTTGGCCCGATTGTTTGTATCCCCCGAATGGAGCTTGAGTGGGATAAGCATCGTAACAATTAACCCTTTAAACAAAGAAATTGATTAATGCTTTTAGAACTTGAGCTTTCACCACAGAATAGAGATTCTGGAATTGGAATTTCGACTTTTGTATGTAATTTTAATGCCACTTTCACTTACCAAACGGAGCCGGCCTGAACTGAAGCTGCAAAAATTAGGGCCTTATTAATATCGTTAGTTAAAATTCCTGCAGCAAGACCGTATGTGGTGGCATTTGCTCTGGTAATTGCTTCTTCTAACGTGTCAAACTTAAAGATGGATTGAACAGGCCCAAAGATTTCCTCTTTCGCAATTCTCATGTCGTCTTTGACATCAGCGAATACGGTCGGTTGAATAAAATAGCCTTTGTCTCCACACTTACTCCCTCCAGTTATGCACTTGGCACCTTGCTGCTTTCCAGATTCAATCAAGGTTAAAATCTTTTTGAATTGTTTTTCGTCGATTTGAGGTCCTTGTTGAATTCCACCCTCGAAAGGATCTCCGACTTTCCTGGCTTCAGCCAAGACTTTTGCCTTTTGAACAAACTTGTCATAAATTGATGCATGGACAAAGGTTCTACTTCCAGCAGAACAGTTTTGTCCATGGTTGTTGAAAATGGCATCGTGGGCAATTTCTACGGCTTCGTCAAGGTCAGTGTCAGCCATTATCACAAGTGGACTTTTCCCACCTAGTTCCAAGGTGACTCGCTTCAGGTTGCTGGATGCCGCAGCGCCCATGATAATTCTACCGACATCGGTGGAACCCGTGAAGCTCACCTTGTCAATGTCGGGGTGATTGC
This sequence comes from Cyphoderus albinus, assembly GCA_021029165.1. Lineage (NCBI taxonomy): Eukaryota > Metazoa > Arthropoda > Collembola > Entomobryomorpha > Paronellidae > Cyphoderus > Cyphoderus albinus. Next base: position 25,296 of record VYYJ01001242.1, on the reverse strand, counting down.
TGATGGCTGCTCCAGCGGTTGGGCCATATCCCGGGACAATGTTAATAACTCCAGCGGGAAAGTTCGCTTCCTTAGCTAATGCTCCAAGACACAGGGCAGTCAATGGAGTTTGTTCAGCAGGCTTCAGGATAACTGTGCAGCCAGTGGCCAATGCAGGTCCTAGCTTCCAAACCTTCAATCAATTTTTACTGGCTCAATGTTAATATAACAGCAGTTGAGACGGTATAAATTCCAAAAATACATGCCACTCACGGCCATCAGGATAGGATAATTCCATGGAATGATACTCCCGACAACACCCACCGGTTCTTTACGGGTTATTGTCATCAAGTTTCCATCTAAGAGAGTTAATTCATTAATGAATTTGTCATATTAAATCTCAATCTCATTCCATTCATACTGAATATAAAAAATGAAAAGCTTTCTATTGCATAAACGCAGTAATATTTGATTCTAATGCACTTTCATTATTTCATTATTTCTGCTTTCGAGATTTTCTGATGCACTATTAGATTTAGTTTTACACATAGATTATATGGGTAAAACAGAGTTGCAGCGTTTGGTGACAATACTTATATTGTATAATTGTCCATACTCACCGCTTGGGATATTCTCTCCATGAATCTTGTCAGCCCATCCAGCAAAATATCTTACTGTATCTATGGCCATTCCGATATCAGAGTCAGAGTCTAAAACTGGTTTTCCATTGTCCAAACTCTCTAATTTGGCCAAGTAAGCTCTGTCTCGTTCAATTAAATCGGCAAACTATTCGCATATAAATACGATTGGCAGTGACAATAGTCAACACATGAGGCAAGAGTAAAAAATCCAAATAAATCAAAGTTTTCCATGAGTAAAGACCTTTTGCATAATCTTTCCCCTCATAGAAGCGTCCATCGTCCTCCATTCCGAACCAATGGTAAAAGCTTTCCTGGCAGCAGCCACCGCATTATCTATGTCTTCCTATACGAATGAATATCAATGTTAAGTTAGTTTAAAGATAAAAGCAGTGAGATCTCAAAGCGCTACCTTGTCGCCTTCTGCCACATCTACGATCCTTTCTACTGTAGCTGGGTTCAAGGTTGGGAACGTTTTCTTGCTTGCAGCATCCACAAACTCGTTATTGATAAAAAGCTATAAGAACAAAATGTAACATTTCAATTTATTAAACTTTTAATTAATATCGCTACTTTCAATCCATTCACTCATTCAATGCATGATTATATAGAAGAAATAATGTTTGTTTAACTAATGGAGAAAGCAGTGTCACAGTGGAGTTACTCCTTATTCAAATAAATGCCCAAGCGTTGCATAAAATTAATTTGTATGTAAGAAAACTTACCTTGGTGTATCTAATTTCTATCTTGCTGGACATTTTGAAAGAGTTAGTCTGGTATAAAGAGTATCTCAAATGAGGAAAGTTGCAACAAATTTACAACGATTGCTTTGTAAGTATTTATGACTAACTGTTCCAACTTTCTACACCAACTATTACCCAGCAAAAAATTCATCGATGCAATATGTTCAATAGCCAATTTAAGAACGTGTACCGGTTAGTTTCACATTATGGAAGTGAGTGGGCTTTACTCAGCCGGGATGGAAGCAGAAGTAGGTACATAACCAAGTTAATCGATCGGGGGAAAATGTGTTGAGTTGACTGACTGACTACTACTACTACATGGAGGGGATGATGAGATTATGTCATTTTAATTTTTCCAGCGAAGTACTTTGCTTTTGCTACACTACTAGAATATTAGGCGTGGGAGGTTTCTTTGTTCCAAAGTTTTACCCATGCAAAGCTAATTTCATAACGAGACAGAGTGGGCGTAATTCTCTTGACAGATTTCTTTTGGTTTGAACGTAAATAAAGCAGTGTTTAATGGAAGTATTTGAATCAAAGGAAACTCAATAAACCAATTCAAAAGACAATTGCTGTTTTCACCAAAACTACAAGCAAAGCCTTCGTTATGCGTGGCACTGCGCTAGTTGTCAGTTCTCTGTATGTTTGCCGAGCTGAACGTGCGGATACTCCAAAATGCAAATGAAAGGTCCTTCCAACGTTTATACAGACGAAAACTTAAATGAATGACAGACAATCTCATTCACATTCGGTTTGGATGATTTTATTATTTTTAAGTTTCATTTCCTGCTTGTTTGCTCCGTGCATATTATTCGGTAGATCGAAATAATCTGTACTTTGTTAATGAAAAACAATGCATGAAAAATCTGAATATTGTATTCGTGTCATTTATTAGCTCCTTTGCGAATTTTGCGTAATATTTAATTATTACTTACAATTGAGTAAATTTCTGATTTGGTGAGAACACCTTATTATTTCAAATATTTCAATCAAGTTTTATATATTATCAATTAAAAAAGATTTCCTTATGCATGTTTAATTTACTGTTTGCTTTGTATTTTGTTCCTTTGTAGGATGCATGTAAATTTTAAAAAAACGTGTAAACTGAAATATTGTCCAACCTAAAAATGTACGTATGTAATAAATAAATAAATTTAGTGTCTTTAATAATGTACTAATTTTTCAACAATAAACTTAAATACCACATAATAAGCTTTTCCGTTTTCTAAAAGTAACAAAATATTTACATAATATAGAATTTCAGGTGATTACTTCATTAATAAGTAAAAGAAATTACTATAATATAGAGATCAGATTTCATACTTAATAATCAATTTCATGAATAATAAGGTAAAAATTATGCTAATTAATAATAATGAGAATTCTAGCGTTGGTTAAGGTTATAAAATGTCAGATGCGTACAGATAATGCTCATGCATATATTGTAATTTTATATAAATATTAACAACTTAATCAGTGGTTGTTCCACCTCCACCACTAACAACACTGTTTAATATACTCGAAATAGAATTAGATTCCTCTTGGGATTGACTGTTGTCGGGAGGCGGTTGATATGGTCTCCATCTCAAGCAGCTGGAGTCAATTTGACGCTGCTCCACACCTCTGCGTCGGACACGATCCAGGTATTCTTCAAGCACGTCTTGCTTCTTCAAAATTAAATGCTTACCCTTCCAATACTTTAACATGCCTAAGAATTGAAGAGTGGAAACAAGGTCGGCGGAAGCTATGCCAAGTTCCTGACTCAGCTCTAAAAATATTTATAGTGAATAAAGGAATTATTAAACATGTTACAGAATTCCAATTTTAAGGAGTTAAAAATATGCTTGCAATTTTACCTTTAATACTGACATCACGACTTGCGCATGCACACATTCTACGGAGTACGGCATCTTTCCAGTAACTTCTGTACGATATCAAACCCAGATCGGAGAGTGGCTTTTCTGGAGAACCGATCTTTCCTTCAACCCGGGTCAAAAGATAACCTAAAGAAATAAACTCACGCATTAATATATAATCTACCTAATCGTAAGTACTCCACACTATTGATGCTCATCTCGATAAACGATTATACATTTCTTTATATGTATATTTGTTTTTACTTACTGAAATCAATTAAAAGTCGCCCAAAGCCTTGCCTCTGATAAGGGGGGAGAGTCAGAATACAACTGACATTATAGTTCAAGAAAGAATTCTTTTCTTTCGAGAAATATCCTACAATGTGACACCCTTGGCTATCAGCCATGGTCATGACATAAAAAAGGAAAGGATCCACATCTAAGTATAATGTTTTATGATCCAGGAAGCACTTGGCTAGCAAGCAAAGGTATTGACAATACGTCTTCTGGGTCTTTCCGTCCACTTCCCATACTGAGAGACGATCCTTTCTGTAAATTTCGTCCCCAGGAGGATGTCTCCACACACATTTTGCACAATGCCTTCTTAGAACGGTTCCGCTCTGCACAGGTTTTAAACAGAATTCGCAAATAAAAATACGCCTCAGTTGTGCCAACGGTTCTGGGTAAGGATTGCAACACCAACAACCCATTTCAAATTTGCCCATGGCAAGGGACCAGTTGTTAAAATGTACACTGTAATTCTGTTCGGATTCGATTTGGGCTGCGGCAAGGGCAAGAGCGTCCCTCCAAAGACTCATGTCATATTCGGAAATATTGGAATCTAGTTTCGTATCCTTCAACTCTTTCATTTTGCAGATCCATTGTTTAACCTCATGCGGTTGGGGATGATGTTTGTTCGGATTTTTGAAGAGTTTTTGGTGATTTGACGTTGGTATTAACGTAAGGGGGTTCGAAGACGCCGGGGTATAGTGAGTACGTGCCGTCATACGATTCGATCGCATTCTACTTAGTTGCTGTAAAAAATATTTGTAAAAAAAAACAATAAAATTTTAAATATTAATAATAAATAGAAAACCTTATAAACCTTACTTTTTGGTAGTTTGGCTTTGATTTCTGTAGACTTACTTGGCATTCCTCTGCAGGATTCCTCGGAGCCAGCTCCTCTCCGCTACACGGATCTGCATCTTCGTTTCTACTTTCGTCTTCACCTCTGCCAAGAAAAAATCCGGAGTCTATGTGATACTTGGGACAGCAGTTGATTAGACAGTGCTTATCATACAAGCCGCTCAAATGTCCATTGGAATCACAACCCGGAAACATGCATACGCGGTTATCTTCGACAACAATTTTTTTATTTACACTATTACTGCTTTTCGCTGGAACACAACGTATAAAAACCTGATTTTCACCACCACTTCCACAACTGTAATCACTGTCGGATGCCTCATTGTATACCACCCGGGGTGAATTACTACTACATTCCAGTTTTTCGTGAAGTTTTTCCAGACTAAACTTTGTAGTCGTTGGGATGGTCTTGTTGCTCTTTTTAACTTTGTTTATTTGCCTCCTTGTAAGCGGTCGATTTGCCTGCTCAGCCTCCTCCATTTCGTTGTCCTCCTTTGCGGATCCCACCTTGTCTTCACTGGTACTGGGGATGATGAACGATGTTGAAGCGGGGGGTTTCGCTTTTACACGAGGAATTTGCTGCCAGTGCTTTTGAATGATATCAGGAGTGTCATTTTCTTCTAAATTGGTAGCAATCGAAAGCTCAGCTTTCGTTGTTTTAGTGGAGCCGCCCTTGGCCCCCACTTTCTTAATTCTTTTCGCAGATGACCGTGATCTTGCACTGGAACTGCTTGTCGTGCTGGCTGCGGATGACCGTTCTGCAGAAGAAGAACAAGAAGAGGAGCTCCTTACTTTTATCACTTTCGATTCCTCGGCTTCCGCAATGTTAACAATTTCTCCAGACAGTTTCTTTCGCGATTTCACAGGTTTCTTTGTCAGTGTGACTGAATCCCGTTTCGATAAACGGTTATGGGTACTAGTCTTATTGCTTGTTCTTGCAGGCGGCGCTGGAGGAGCTCGAACCACGGGTGTTTTCTGAGTAACAACTCCATCCTCATCCTCTTCATCACTACTGCTTGAACTACTGCTACCGGAAGTGGTGGAAGTTGATGTGGAAGTGGAGGATAGACGAGATTTGGTAGGTTTGGGTGGTTTGCTAACAACTTTTGCACCGCCAGCCACGGCAACTTGGTTTGATTTTGAAGCGGTTGATTCATTGCTGCTTTCACTACTGCTATCCGAGCTGCTTGAACTACTGCTGGCACTTGCACTTGCACTACTGCTGCAACTTGTTGACCGGCTGAAATTGAAAGACAACATTTTAATTATGCAGAATTTGATTATAAATTCACTTTCTGTACTCTGTGGAAGAGATTCGCTAAAATAAAGAAGAAAAAAAACTCATTTACCTTCCATGTCTTGTGACCATTCCGACCACTGCACTACTACTGGTTACCTCCAACTTTTTCTCATTCTTCTTTGGAACCTCTGCAGAGGGATGCTTTTTGGGCGGTACCTTCCCTCCGTTTACCTTTGGGATTGACGTTTTACTACTACTCGACGAAGCAACAGTTAACGAGCTCTTGGTTTTGCCACTTGAAGAAACATTTTTGCTTGACTTGATTTCATGGCTTCCAGGCATTTTCTTTCCAGGATGTGCAAGGATTGTTCCATTTCCGTTCTGCAATTTCTTCTTTTGGCTACTTCCTCCTCCAGTATTCGCCTTACTTTTGGGTGGAGTGGTGGGCAAGCCTTTTAAAGGGGCTTTTGTGCCACCACTCTTTTCTTTCTTGCTACTCTTTGGAGTTCCTGGCAGAACCGAGTTCACAGCACTTTTCTTCTTACTACTGCTCCCGTTGCTGCTGCTGTGAGGAGCTTTGGAAATTGGCGTCAGGTTCGTAACACTCCCACTCGTTGAGCTAATGGTCTGCTGACTCTTTTTAACGGAACTATTTTTTTTCGAAAGTGAGGACGAGACATGCACCACCCCTGAAATGATGGGCTTCTTTTTACCACTGCTGCTACTACTGCTATGAAGATTATTGCTTTCTGAGTTAATTTTACTCTCCGAAACGACCTTTGTACTTTTTTCCGACGACGGTACAGCAGGCTCGTCGTCATCACTGCTGCTGCTACTACTGCTACTACTGCCACTCGAACTGCTCCCACTAGAACTGGATCCAGTTGCTTCCGAGCTGCTCAGTGAACTTGGCTTTTTCATCACCCCGACTGTTCCCATGGGGGGTCGGGACAGTGTCGTGGAACTGCTCGCCTCCTCCTCCTCATCTTCAGTGCTACTAACTGTTGCTGCGGAGCTCACCTTCTTGTTCGAACTCGACTTTTTCCTCCCCTCCACAACCAGTGACTTCTTCTCAGGTTTCGATTTCGTCATCGTGCCCAATCAACTTTCTCAAAAGCTTAGACCATTTAATATCGATCAGTTTTTACATGTTGCAAAAACCAGAAAAGTTTATATTTTTCAGTGCACTCGGCACTCACATTTCAATGTTTTTAATACAGTTTCACCTACTATTCAACCGAAACCAACGAACTCTTCCTTGGTAGTTTTTGTTTGTGCTGAGTTCGTCGTTCGTCCGCAACATCAACAGACACTTGTGCTTATCTGCTGATTGATACTAAAGCTATTTAAAGTCACTTTACGACAAGATAACACAAACAATCAGTTTATTTTCATTTTATTATTCTTTTGCTCGTTTCACCTGTGCTCTGGCTGGGATGAATGAAACACAGAGTCAACAGATTTAAATCATGAGGGTTGATTCCTAATACATTTGTGAGATACATGAAACATTCTACCACAGACCCCTTCATGTTAAACTTTTCTTGTATAGAGCAGATCGTGTATCGATACTACTTTTTACTAAAAAACTAAAATAGAAAGACACAGGCATAATTGGTACACAAAGGCCTTTTGTGTATTGGGGAACAAAATATGAATGAATTCGTACTCGCTTCGTAACTTCGTAGTATTATGAAGTTCTTTCTTACTCGTACATGTTACGTACACATATCAGCAGAGCAGAAGTTGCAGAAAAGAAAAGCGTAGAGTATAAAATAATTGAGGGACGAGGGAGAGCAACGAGCGAGAGGCACTTCTGCGAGCCAACGAAATCTCTGATAACAACAGTGTGAGGAATGAAAACATTATCGAGCGAAAAGTCTCCATTCCGTCAATGTCTAAACAATTTGAACATTACGGGATGCACACCCTTGAACAAGACCAAAATTGAACTTAACCTGAGCCAAATGGAGTGGGTGACAAGACAATCATCGTTTACAAGTGGAATTGGAATAGGTACTCGGAATTTGGAAGTCAAAATAATGGACCTTTGCCCTTGGAGGATTTTACTGGAGGCAAGGAAAGACTGGAATATCTTGTAGCAAATGAAGATACCTAGATCCTAGATGAATGAATGCTCGGTGTATCTAATTGACATTAGATATAACATTAACATTATGCTCAATAAGATTATCCACGAAACTGACACAAACTTGATTTTAGTATTTTATTTTGTTATTCTTAGTTTTGCTTTTTAATTTAAACGATTAATAAATGCTTTGCTCTTCTGACCTTTCTCTAGGTGTACAAATGCAAAAAGTAGCAATATTTTCCTTACTTTAATTTCAATTACATTTAATAAGGCTAACGCTACTAACTCCACACGAACAATATGACAAGAAAAGTGGTCATTTATCCGTGCGATGCTAAATACTCACGTAGTTAAAGATAACCGTAATAGAATAGATAGAAAATAGTATAGGTATTCAGAGCTTTAAAAATGATGTGCACAGTATAATGTTACATTTTTTGTGTAAATAATTAGTGACAAGACAAGAGTAACAAAAGATGGATTAAGTTGTTTGTTGGTACAATGAATTTTTTATAATAGTGGGTGAGTTTAAAACGGTTTATCTATAAAGAAGGTATTTAATCATCATCGTTGTCTGCGCCCCTAGCGTCCCTTGGCTTCGGACCGCCAGCTCGCTTTGCCATGATTATTTGATCAATTTGAAGAATAGTTGTGGCTGCTTGTGTTGCATACTCAATTCCCCACAGTTTGCAGTAATAAAGATCAAGGATGCCACGTTCCTTTACGTCACAAATAGCGTCCGAACTGTCCTCTTCAATATTGAAGCCTATCGTGGGCTTTCCGTTTGTGTGTTCAGCAATAAGTTTGGCCAACACTTCATTCGACTTGAGACCGCAATTTTCCGAAAAAATTTTAACAAAAGATTGTAAGGCTGTTCCGAACTTTTTGATGGAATACTGCTCTAATCCCATGAGGCTATCACCGTATGTGGTGAGTTTATTTGCCAATTCAATTTCCGTGGCTCCACCGCCGGCCACTAGTTTACCACTTCGGGTGAGTCCTTTGAAGGTATTCACTCCGTCATTAATGGCTCGCTCGATGTCATCCAAGTAGTTGTCGGTTGCACCCCTAATTACAATTGTGGACAGTTTGGATTCCTTGGTTCCAAGACGGAAAACGACAATTGGAGTGTCTCCAACCTCATCCACATAAACTTCATCAGCGTATCCCAAATCCTCGGGATTGACGGTTGTTTCCAGTTTAGGATATGCAGAAGCGTTGGTCGCTTTGCAAATCCGACGAACATCAAACTTACTAAGGAGTCGCACTGCCATCAGATTATACTTGTTGATGTAATGCAATGCCATGTCTCCAATTTTTCCACCTGCTACAACAACGTTTGCACCGGAGTCGGCAATTGCTTTAATACGCTTTTCCAACAAGGCTTCTTCACCTTCGCTGAATTTCATCAACTCCTCTGCCGTGTTAATAAGAACAGTACCCTGGGTAAATTAAGCAAAACCTTCATTAGCATTGCCACTCATCAAAAACACTAAAAATTCACTGTGAGTCACAGTCTGTGACAAATGGTAAAGTAAGAATAACGAATGGTACCTTTGTCTCAGTTTGGGTAATGTCTACGGGACAGGTAAAAACTGCAATTTTAGCATCCTTTTGTTTCGTAATGTTGCCTTCGATATTCCTTTTGAAGACAAGCCCTTGCACTACGTCAGACTTCTGAAGTGAGGAGCCCTAGAACATAAGATTGAAAATCAGCAAAGTGAAATGAACAAAAAATATACCATCATTTCATTGCACAATATTATATGAAATATGAAAATTTCTGCTTACCAAAATTTTGCACACACGAATGTTGTCAACATTGAAGGAAACCTTAGTCTCAGGAATGATTGACGCTGAAAACAGTCACAGTTAAAATTCATCAATGAAGAAGTTATTCATTCAGTCGTGTCGTTTATTTAAATGAAAATTGGTACTTACTGCAAGCCTTTGAAATAAGTCTTGCAAGAAGATCTTCATTTCCCAGCTGTTTGCTCATTACGGAAGTTCGCAGAGCATCAAAAACTTGCTTCTCATCCCGAATGTCAGTCACTTCGGAGACAACCAAAGACGGCAACCATTCCTTCACCTTAGAAAGGGCGATGTTGTATCCCTTAATTATTTCTGGAGGAGTAAGGCCCTTCAATAAAAAACAAACAATTAATTAAAATTTTAATTTAACCACGAACCACGAAACGCCATTCTAAGTAAAAAATGCCTTAATTTTTTTTGTCAGTTATCAGTGTGTTTGAATTGGTGGAATTGAATCTAACCATTTTCAAAAGATCCTCTGCTGCTTCAAGCAGAGCGGCACTCAACAGAATAACAAAGTTCGTTCCATCTCCAACTTCCTGTTCCTGCATCTGCGCAGCCAAAACCATAATCTTTGCAGCGGGGTGCTCCACCTGTTTCAAAAAGCAGTTATTATCATGTCAAATCCAACTGATCTCAATTCCATTTAACTTCAAATTCGTAAAAGCTAACTCAAATTACAAAATCTTACATCAAGTTCATTCATAATCGTAGCAGCATCATTAGTGACAAACAACTTTTCGATGTGGTTCACAACCATTTTATTCATTCCGCAAGGCCCATAAGCAGTCTTCAAGGAGTCGGCGAACTCCTTACAAGCCCGAATATTTCTAAACACAGCCTCGTCCAGTCCAGAAAAGTGCTGTTGAGATAAAAAATGAAACCATTAATTATTACCGAAACATTTTCAATTTTTGAAGCCACCCACCCACACACCTGAATATTTTTTTAAATTTTAATAAATAACTAATTAATTAACTCACCCTTGCACCTTCCTTTAACATGGACGCAAAACCTGGCGCTTTTGGAACGTGAAGAGCCATTTTGACTTTCAAACAGTAGATTTGCTAATTAAAGTTTAATTTTCTAAACACTTTATAAACTGACGACACACCGGAATGATTTTTTTGTGGTGGATAATAGACAAAAGCAGACAAGAGAAAAGAAAGAGTTTTTCACAATGATTCATTGCTTCTCTTGTTCACTCAACTCATGCTTGCTCCTGCCTTCTTTCTGGAAGGTTTGCGCAAGATTGCCGCTTGGGACTCTCCAACCACTCACATGCTCAAGACCCCGCAAAAACCAAATCACAATGCTTTTACATGAAATGTGTTGTAGAGTAGACATGAGCTACGGACGGGCTCGCTTGGGCTTCGCTTGTGTATAAAAAATGCTGCATGCGACTTGACTTGAGTTGGCACGTTGCATTTTGTTGTCTGCCTAGCTAAACAACGCGTGTTTTTATTTCGTAAAGGTGAATTGGTGAATGCACTGTTTTAATATTTTCTAGTTTAATTATCAGATTGATTAAAATGCCTGGAGTAATGGAAAAGCCGAGTTTTGAAAACTATTCTCCGAAGAAGGAGAGGAAATACGGGAAAGATGTTAAGGGAGACCAAGAAGACAAGGGATCTCCAACCGCAAAGTTCAAGCCGGGTGGTGGCAAACGGTCGTTTTTAACGAAAGCCAAGAGGTTCGGAAAACAAGGAAAGTTGGGAAAAGGATTCCAAGTGGATTCAGAAACTTACGCGTATTTTGTCAGGGTCTACGAATTGCTCCGGAAAGATGACTTTGACACGGACGAAGAAAGAGGTAACTTTTTTGTTAATTTTCTCTAAAAAATGCATGCATGTCAAAGTGACATGCATGCATTGTTCCAAGTCTTGGTAGTAGGTCATAGGTTATGTACCTCAAAACTCAAACCTGGATTGTTAATTCTTTTATTTAAACTTGCAGAGATCTTTGTGGAGAATTCTCTCGGTTCAGAGACGAAAGGAAAAGAAGTGGACTTATCCAGTAATCAACTGGTTTCCCGTGTAATTGAAAGCATTTTGCCAATGGCATCTGAGGAGATTATCGACAGGTTTGGTCAAGCTTTCACTCCCAATCTCCGAACCATTGTCTCAGATCCATTTGCCAGTCACGTGCTAGAAAAATTATTAGAAGTCACGTCTTCAGATAAGTGGAGGTCTAGTGAGAAACTAACGACTTGGTTTGAGAAGACATCAATGTTTGTATTGAATAATTTTGAAGATTTTACCTTCGACAAATATGGAAGTTTTGTCATGAAAAAGGTTATGGAATGCTTATCAGGTTAGTTATAATAAATGTTTTATTAATATTTCCTGTCTATCCGGCTTTCAGCTTTATCATGTTTCTAGAATATTGTAATGAAATTAAATCATTAATTTAGGACATGTCGAGGCACCAAATGACCCTGCTGCATTCAAGTTCAAAATTTTGAAGAGTAGCAACTTGAATCTGGAGGTGCATGGAGACCGCCAGTTGAATCCAAAATGGGAGACTATGCTCCACAATTTTGCAACTAGATTTGCGGCCTGGCCCCAGTTCCATGATTTGAAAGAAAGAGCTGAAACGTCTAGATTGGTTCAAAACGTGATTCAAGCTGTGCACCGCACCACAATCAAAGGTTCACAGGAACTTGTTAACCAGATCATTCTCCGTGTGCTGGAGACGCTCCCAGAATCATTGGAGGTGACAGATAACGCGCACCGCATCTTAGAATCATGCTTGCCTGCGGCTGACAAGAAAAGATTCAAAATGATGTTCACTAAATATTATGAAGGGCGTCTGGCAGACTACTGCGTAGGTCCGTGCTTTACTTTGTTAAAGCTTATTTCCTCCGCCCCAGAGAAACAAAACGTAAGTGCTTAGAAAATGTAATTTTCTCATATATAATTGTCAATGAATAATTCCATTACTTACAACAATTGATTGTTTAAACATTTACAGTTTGAGCAAATTTTTGATGAGCTTGCGCCACATCTGAATACAAGAATAATTCAACAAGGAAAGGATGCAGTAATTCATCAATTGGTTGTCCAATGTGTTACGTATAAAACCAAGCAAGAAGAGTTGTGCAAAATTATTAAAGGCGCTAAACTAGAGGAAAATTTTATCATGGCACTTATCAATATGAAAAGCAGAAAGAACGACCAAGATGAAGATGAAGAAAAACAGGTCGACAAATTGACTACTTCTTATTATGGAACACATGCCGTAGAAGCATTGATGGATTTCGACAAGCCACATGAGGTATTAAATTGAAAATGCATAGAAAATTGAAATTATGTAATAATTAAGACGAAGGTTTAATTTACATTCCTTAAAATTGTTAGATCATCAAATGCATCATCGATCTTGACCCTGCGGTCCTAAAATCCCTCTGCTTAGACCCGAAGGCAAGCTTCATTTTTACAAAGTTTTTTAAGACTTGGAATGTCAGTCAAAAACAAAAGGAGAAACTGCTTCACAAGCTAAAGGATAATCTACTAGAGTTGGCTTCAACGAAATTTGGCTCTCGTATAATTGACGTTATATGGCTATGGGCAGAGGTTCCTCAAAAGAAAATAATTGCTGATGTCCTAAGTCAACGAATTCCCCAGTTGGCTGCAAATAAATATGGCAAATATTTGGTGGAAACTTTAGGTCTTCATGCATTTAAAAAAGATACCAAAGAATGGAGTGAACATATGGGGTCTCAGGACAAGCGGAAAAAGGACGCGCAGGACATTGCAGCACAACTTGGTCTGACGACTGGAGACAAACTCGTCTCCAACACAAGTTTGTTGGAATCTGAATCGGACCACGTTCAACAATCAAAAAATAAAAAGAATAAACGAAAATCAAAAAACCTTGATGAAACTCTATTGAAATTTGAAGCTGTTGATGATTTCGAAATGGAAACTCCGAAGAAGAATAAAAAGAAAGGCAAGAAATCAGATGTTAACGAATCGATTTTAGACAATACCATTTCCGAGGAAGATCCAGAGACGCCTAGAAAGAAAAATAAGAAAAGAAAATCGCAATCCACGGCGGATGAAGAAGTGTTTGACAAGTCCCAAGAGGAATTTGAAACACCGGGGAAGAAAAAGAAGAATAAGAAAGATAGGAAATCAGAGGTGTTGGATAAATCTGCTGTTTTGGAGGACGAAAGTGAAACCCCCAGAAAGAAGAAAAAGAAAAATAGGGAGTCCGAGGCTCTTCCAACTGAGGAAATGGAAAATGATAATGTTGTAGCGGAAACTCCAAAAAAGAAGAAAAAGAAAAACCGAGAGTCTATTAAAGAGTAATTTTTGGTATGTATTTGGAATGTGTGTTTATTACAGCCACATTACATTTTTTTACCCGTATTACTTCATCGTTCCGCTATTTCGAATTATAGTTAAATTAAGATTGAATAATTTTTGTTGATGGTAGTTCTGATGTTATTGATGACTAATTAAAAATAGTACAATGTGACATCCAACTGGATTTAAAGTTTAAATTTAAGTTTTGCCTTTATTGCTTAAAATTTCATAGACATTAAATTAGTACTAGTGACAAATTAATAGGTAATCATATAGATCAAATCTTTGTTCCTCGATCATTCATTTCTGCTCTGTTCCATCTATTCGTAGCACACCTGTCGGGAAATATTTTAAATAATAACAAAATTGGTTCTTTTTACTTTTCTATATTATTCATTATCAGATCGGTTTACTTACATGAGAGAGAGCTTCTTGCATACAAAGGCCGTATTTCTTATAGGAAACGCATTTGTCGTCACTTTTGTCGAGTTTATCTCCTGTTTAAGTTTAAAAAGTTTTATGATAAAACTATTATAAAAGGTACTTACTACTTACTAATTGACGTCTAAAATGAAAAAGAAAATATAATATCACCGAAATTGGTCTTGCATGTCTTGAACTTTGCAAGAAGTTTGTCTTCATATTTTGGGGTAACACGACCCTTTGCCGTTGCCGCTATTAGGTCATCGCTGACCATCTCTTTGTCATCTAACTACAAATTTCGATGCGAATTTATCAATTTTTTAAAATTATAAACCTTGCAAATTTTTGGATATTTCGTCACTTGCGCACGCGCACTTACCATTTTGTCTGCTTTCAAGATACATTTTACAGTACACTGTGGAGCGAGCAATAATAAAATATATGTAAAAATTAATAGTTTTTTCGCGTAATCGGAAATTTGAGGTTTTTAAAATTCTCGAAATAATAAAATCAAAATGAACTGAATGCAAGTACATAGTAGTTAATAGTTTGGATCTCGCATTACCCCAAGCTTTTCAAAAGCTTCTTCTAAGGACTGATTAGTGGTGTTCGCTTTTACATCTGCATGACAGTCAATGGACATCTTATGCGCTTTCTTGAAATACTGTTTCGCCATTGTTTTGCACGCCTCAGCATCGTCGTCGCCCCGAACCCGAACAATGGAGGAAGCAGCAAGAAACACAATTGCGGCCAGAAATATCTTAATTTTGAACATCATATTGATTTCGGTTTAGTTGAACACAACTTTTATGATATGAACTTTTCCTTTTAACTTTGGATGTCTGATTAACTATCAGCACAGACCAGATTTCGACTGACGACTCAATTTTTTAAGTTTTGAAGTTTTGGTTATGGAACAAAGCAGCTAAAAGTTTTAATTTTAGAATTATTCCAAAATGTCATGTCGTGTCGTGGTGGTCCATTCTATCATGTGATTGCATGTTGTGATAAGAATTGACAAAAATTGAGCAATTATGCTATTACCAGAGAATTAAAACATTTTTAGAGAACATAAGCCATATAATTATATCAGCAATCAACACAGTATGCATTTCCGGGATAGATTTTCAACCATTTTTTAAAATACAACTTCAAAATTTCCAAAGCATCTCTGAATTTTACCAATGCGAGACTTTTTTATTTTTTTACGGTTTCCAAACTTTAAACAAAAAAATGCTTTAAAAATGTTGAATATTAATACCAATTATAAATTTCCTAGTATATAATTAAAAAGTTGTGACGCATGGGTTACTTTCTAACCAGATTGAATAATTAAGGAGAATGTAATGTTTAATTGTGAAGTTTATGGGCACACGGTACCCTCCCTGGCCCTACTCTCATCGTCGTCACACGATGATGGATCTGGGGTTGATGTTGAAACAATGGAGCAGACGCCTCCAATTATGTTGAAACTGGATCCAGCGGGGCAGTTGTGGACATAATAGTACCATTTCTTTCCTCTCTTAACGCAGCGAATATACTAAATGTGGACCAAATGTACAAACAAAGGGAGAAAAATCATTAATAGATTTCATCCAGAGAGCTGTATGAAGTGAAGTGAATTACGTCAGTCAGTCTTAGTATTCATGTTATCTATTCTAATCAGCAATCACAACCAGCAATTACCTTTGCAGGGTTCGTTGGATGTTCTTTTAATCCGGCCATAGTACATACCTTTGGGGACAACTTGGCTTTGACTAAGGGAAAGTCAAAATTTAACCTGTGACGTGTGACCACGATTGAACTACTTTCGTTCGGTTTGAATGTTATTCCTTCACTATGAAATGGAGCCAGTATTGCAATCATAGCAAATAACAGAAAGGTAAAAATGGAAGACGACATTTTTGGGGTACTATGAAACTAGCAATTTACTAAAAAGAACTTAAAGAATCATTAATGTTACAATTTGGAACGTTCAAAGAGAGATTCCGCGTGTGACTGCAATGCAACAATTTACAATTAGCAGTTTTTATTTATATTCATCGATTACATTTTATACCTTGCAAAGTCGAAAGTCGAAAGCGAATCTAATACAGCCATTTTCTTTATGAAGTGCAAATCCTTCCGCCCGTCATTTTCCGTTTTTTGAATGAGTGTTCTAGATTTTGTGCTCGCAGTGCACGAGTGCACTCAAATTCAAATGCTTGGGAAATACGCATATCGAGGAATCGGCAATAATTAATTATTTACCGGTGCAATATTTGCATCTTTTTAAAGCTGATTTGTTTCAAGCACAGAAAAAATTAAATTTTCAATATTTATTTATTACACATTTGTATTAAACGATGCACTCACAATAAAGAATTATTTCATTGCAATATCCCAGATGTGTATATTTTAGCTGTACAAGTTAAATACAGTTGAAGTATTTATAAAGATCATTTAAAATAAATTATATACATTTATAAATTGTTTCAGTTATAGTAAGAATGCATAACTTGTCGCACTGTTTCATACTACTAACCTACTTAACAGATTTAAAGCAACTCGACACTTTTCACACTCAATCCATGACGGATTACTATCATTCAGTTTTCTAACAAAAACACAATTAACTTTTATTAATCTTGACAAACTATTATAGACCAAACACACAATAAGCAGACTGTGCTCCAGGTGGTAACGGCAACTGATTGAGATTTGCCTGCGGATGCAATTGTTGCCCATCGGGGAGTCTTGGAAAGTTAATACTGGCTGCATTCACTCTTGCGTCTTGTTGCGGTATAGGTCCGCAAACGAATTCAAGCCTTCCTGTTGCTGGATTTAATTTACCGGTAGTACCTGGTGGTAGTTGTAAAGTGGTACTGGTGCTGGTCGTGCTCCCACTGATGTATGGTTGCTGAGTGGACATGGTTTCTGGACGGGGAATATTATGTGCAGGTGGTGGAATCTCCAGTTGTCCACCCCCTCCTCCACCACCTCCAGCATTTCTTTCCGCGTTTTGATTTTTTCCTTTTTTCGTTCGCTGCTCCACAAATTCCTGTTTAGAGTCAACAGTTGGAGGCTCAATTGTTGGTCCAGTTCCATTTTGGTGCTCCCCATGACTTACTCCATTGCGGTGAAAGACCACTTTTCCCACTCCGTGAAATATAACCCGCTTCAACTGTGCTCGACAAGAGAGAGTTGCTACACCGGATGGACGCTTTTGTCCATCCAAATGTTTTGCATGGGCACAGTAATAATATCGAACCATCTTGTTTCCGTGATTGTAACCGCCATCACTTCTCCAGTTGCGTGCCAGGTCTTCGTCCGTCATATGAACTTGTGTCCAGTTATGATGATTATTGTTTACACGGGGTGGTCGAGGACGTTGGTTTGCTTTCCGAAATAATGATGCTGACGAAGCTATTGATTCCTCCCCATCTGAAATATCCATGCGCCTTGCCAGAAGGCTCCTCTCGTCCTCTCGCAATAACCTTCCAGAGGGAATACTCAATCCTCCTGTGAGACCGTAACTCTGGCGGGTTGGCCATTTCGTATACATTTCATCGTGAAAACTTCCCAGTCCCTTTTGGTCCGACCCCGTTAACGATGATTTATCCGACTCTGTAAATCTCGTTTGCGTAGGCAAGTTCCCGTCACAAAATCCCTCAATCTCGAGCATCTCACCGACCATAATAAACTCCTCTAGTTCCTCCGACGGGACGTTCACTTTTCCCACATAAATGTATTGCAGAAGCAGGCGTAAATGACGGAGTTTGACATTTCCTAGGACGAGGATTGAATTGGACTTATCGACCTGCGCCGCCTAAGAAAGAGGAAATGACAATACCATATAAAATTTTAGTCACCCCGTTTGAAGTGCAACAAAATGCATTTACACGGTCAAAATACCTTGAGAAATAATCTTCGAAAAAAGGGGCTGCACATGGAGAGAACGAGTTTGTGTGCACTGACAAGATCTCCTTCGCTACTGCAAAGGGTCACATCGGTCAAATTAATCATTTCCACCTCATCATAAAGACTTTGGAGCTCACGCTTGAAAAAGTGTTCAGACGATTCGGAATTTTTGTTCCACTGGAGAAGATAAAAATCACTACCGTCCGCATTCCTATTCTCCTGAGATGACCCGTCACTCCCGGACGGATTCTTCTCGGACATGTCGCTCTCGCCAAATGCGGTCGGCGACTTTCGCTTTTGACCCGACATTGGCATATTCAAAATCAGTTTGTTAAAATTGTCTTTCACCAGCACACAAAGCACAATAGTGTTTCTCCTCAAATTATCTAGATAGAGAGTTAATTCGTCTTAGCTGCGCACAAACACAAGCCTCACATTTATCTTTTTAAAATGTTTTAGACAAATTCGAGTTCTTGCTCTGAAAAATTTTCATTTCATTGCATTTTTTCGCACAGAAAAACATGAAGATTTTAACTGCTTTTTAGCTGCCACAACTGGTGCGAAGCTGCCAGTGCTTTTCAACACTTTCGAAGCTGCCTTTTCCTTCTTTTGGGCTGGGTTCTATAATAATCATAATCATTAAAAATTATTTGTTTAGTTTCTAGGCCCGAAGTGAACCAATCCGCGCAAGCATTGCTGCACACATGCATTCTACACATTTTTCCCTTTTTCATAATATGCATGCACGGGTAGGAAAAGAAAAAAGTAGGGAAGTGAGCAGAAGAACATGCAATTACGCACATACTCTCCGTTTTTCTCGCCCCAATCTTTCGCAACTGGCGTTGCGCCCGCAGTCCCTTCATACTGGCACTGTGGTCCCCACAATGCTTCAAGATGCGAAACATCAATTACGCGCTGCCACAATTTTGCCAATTTGCCCACGCCGAAATGCAGATTGAAGTGGAATGGAGAGTGGACCTGAGTGCGTCAGTCAGGTGAGTTTGTTTATACAAGTTCTCTGCTTCGTCCAATCCAAAAGCACATCTGAAGTGTGTTTGCGTGAAGGCTGAAAGTTGTTGAAAGACTTTCGTCTGCTCGTGCATTGGTCGCTCGGAACGATAAAATATAACGTGAAGTAATAAAGGCACGCCATGTCCCATGTAAAATTGAAACTCTGTTCCAGTAGTTGGAGTGTGAACATTCCCTTTGGTTAGTTAGATAACTTCCAGTAAGATTTGTAACGTCTTTGTTAAATAAAAAAGGAGAAAATGTCAGAATCACCGGTGGTGGTTCCACCAAGTAAAAAGCGGAAGCTTGTCGAGTGTGCCGAGGAGGATGGGAATGGGAGTGAGGCTGGAGAAATTGACAAATCCTGTGGTCAATCTGGTCTGGGTCAACAAGAGGACGAAGTGGTGACCGTGAAGGCTGAAGGAAATGGGCAGTTCGTATCTGAGAACGATGAATTCCGCCCGGATCCGCAGAATCATCCAGTGACAACGGAAGCGGAGGAAAACGGACCGTGCGAGGAGAGCAGTGAAGACTGTTGCAAATACATGCTGAGATGGGACGAAAGTTCCGAGTCCACCTTTCTTAGAATGCAGTTCCGAAGCTTGTACGGTCAAGGAGACGAAATGCCCATGACGGATGTGTCACTCTCCAGTGAGGATGGAGAAATTGTTGGAGCTCACAAGCTAGTTTTGTCCATTTGTAGTAACTACTTCAGAAGACTGTTTTTAAAGGTGAGGGGCATAAGCAAAGACACAGTCATTAAAATCAGAATGAATCTTTAATCTAATGTGATACAAATTATGAAATTATCATTCATCATTGCACCTTTGAAGGTTACTGTTCCTAATCCCGTTGTGGTCTTGACCAACGTAAATCTTCATCGCTTACGGCTACTTCTTGAATACATTTATGTGGGACACATTAATGTTTCTCCGGGAGAACTGGAGCAGTTTGTCAAGATCGGAGAGATGCTCGAGATTGAAGGGTTTTCTAGCATCAGTGTGGCAACAGAACCGACTGATTGGAGACAGGAAACGATGCAGGGAAGTCAAATTAAGAAAGAAGTTAACAGAAGGGGCCCACCAGTATCGGATCAGCGAAGGGAGCAGACGCAGGAAATAGTGAAGAGCACATCTCAACCAGATATTCAACGATCTTTGGAAGATGATGAGCTCAGTGAGAAGGCGCTTTCCGTTATTAAAAGGAAAAATAGAGGACGTCCACCGTTATCGTCAGTTGAATTTCATTGGAGCCAGATTAGTAATGTAAGTGATGAAGAACTCGCACTTAACTGGCGATCCGTAGGTGGATACACAGGCGAGAAAAAATCAGTCCGATACTACAATTGCGTCCATGCAAAGCAAGTAGGTGGTCGGAAACGTCCCGGTTTATCCTGCAGTGCGCAACTGAAAAGGGTGACATACCACGATACAGGTAAAGTGGTTTATGAGAGTAACGGAGTTGTGCATTGTCAACATGAAGATGATTTTTTAAGTCTTCAACCCTCACGACTAATTGATTCTCCGCGAAGAAGCGATGCATTTTCCTTGCCTGATCTTACTTTTGGTGGAGACGAAATACCTGGGACTAGTCGCAGTCAAAATAGGCGAACTTTGGTTGAAACTTTTGCATCCATGCAGAACGACGGCAAAGGAACCAACGGTAACTCCTCATTATCCTTTCTGGGGATGGCGTTCAATGTTAATCAAAACTCTATAGTCAATGATAAAAGTTTCTGAGATAATGAGGAAACAACTTCAGCATCCGTGTTGCAACAAGCTGGTTTTTATTATTTTTAGCCAATATTTACAGTATTTTACCATAATACATTTTAATATTTAATTTACCTAAATAATTAATGCAAACTGAAATTAATGTATAGTGAAAAAGTTGCTATTGAAGTGTAAATGTACTTATCATTATCACGATTATCTTTCCAGCATTAGATTTAAATATCACGTTTATGCTATTTGGCTACTAACTAATGTTTAAAATCAATGATGTGACATGCTATGATGATTAGTTTGTATTGCATATTGTTGTAATGATAAAGTGGATCTACTTGGTAGTTTATAAAAACACTTTTTTACATTTTGATAAATTTAAAATCCGATTTTTTGCATCTATTTTAATTGCCTGATCAGGTTTATGACCCACCACTTACAAATAATTAAAGAGTAAGATGTTAATACATTGAATAGGCTACAATTACTATTGAATGGCGAAGAATTACAAATAAATCATTTCTGCTGTTCTGGTTTATAATTTAGTAGTTATTGATTGTAGTAGACATTCTAAATCTACGAATTCAAACATACTGATTTGCAACTAACGTCATCATGTATTCGTAAGCTTTAATTGGGTCCTTGGAATAAACTTTTCCATTCTTAGCGAGTCGGTCTAATTCCAATGGCCGCTTTTCTAAATCCATTGGAGTCACCAAAGCTTCAGTGTCTGGCCCATGAAAAAATGCAACCGAGAATCTAGATTTGGTGCGTTTTATGTCGCCTTCAGTAGGAATGACGATTCGATGCGGCTGAAAGTGAGCAAGCAATTCAATGTTTAAGTTTTTTTATTGATTATTGCTTAATATTTGCAAATAGTTACCGTTCCAGGAAATATGCCACACGTCCAGAATTCAGTTAGGTTTCCAGTGTTTACCAAAATAGATCCAGAGATGGGCGAAGCATTAACCCATTCACCATTTAGAGTTTTAACCTGCAAATAAATATTATTTGAATTTCAAATTTTGAAAAACAAATTGGCCTTGCAATTTTTTAAAAATAATCAAAGCACTCAAACCTCCAGTCCGCCAACGGCATCCTGAAACAACAAGGTTAAAAAGCCATAGTCTGCATGTTCTCCGCATCGCACAGAACCACGCAAAGTCTTTTCATCATAATCGCCATCAATAGGAGGGTAATGCAAAAGTCTCATGTTGTAAAGGCCTGTGTATTCCTCTTGATCTTCAAAGTGCTTACACTCTTTGAGAAAGAAATTTACATCACTCAATTTCAAAGACATTGCTAACAGTTTAAGCAACTTCTCTTTCAGCAGACGTTTGCATTCCTTGTCCAAACGACTAACACAACTTCTAAACTCCGGAAGTTCAGTTGGGTTCATTCCCGTTGGTTGCCAGTCGAAAGCCTCCTTAATCTCGAACCTTCCGTCTGCATGGAGTCTGAAACAGATTTAACTTTTTCTGAAAACGGCATTTATTGAAAAATGTCTGGTATTTTTTATTCTAAAATGGTCATGTTAGTTAGTAGAGCCTATTTCTTCAAAGACATACTTTTCTCCCCCTATTTGTGTATATCCATGATATTTCGTCATATCAAAAACTTTGGTAGCGGCACTGCTCGTGTCCTTTTTATAACGTTCTTTTACTTCGCGGGGCAAAGCAAAAAACGTCTGACTTTGTGTCACTACGTTGGAGATCTAAACAACAGCAAATTAGTCCTAATGATAATTAATACTTTTGAAACATTGCAGCATTACCATGAAATAATAAAGCGACTTGCCACTTCTTCCGGAATATCATGATTTATCAAGTAAAGAAATCCAACCGAGCCTAACCCTTCCCTCATTTTGTCTGCTGCAGCGAGCCAATTCGGATTTTCAGCAATGTTTCCATCTTCTTTAAGACTTATCAAATCAACAATTGGTATAGTTTCCATTCTGGACATACAGCTTTTTCAAGTAAAAGAATCGTTAAAATGGTTAGATTAGGTTAAAACTTTAAAAGTATTCACAGATGTAAAGATTTTTTTACTACCTCTGTAATTTTGCCCAATAGGTAACTATTTTAATTGAATGAAACTGAAACAGTGTAAATAGTAAAGTACAAAAGAGTAGGGTCGAGTCTTTAAATCATCAGAAGCGAACTAATAGTTCAGTCAGTTATTCTCCAAACATTTCCCAATACTGAATCGTTTTCCCAATATGTACCTAGTAACACTCATTTCAAGTTTCATTAAGATTATCTTTCCAAAATAACATTCATACCCTTTCTGTGCTATAGTAAATATGTGAGAGTGAGGTACCAATGCACTTGAAACATTAATTTATCTGACGAATCTGTGTATACAACCAACTCTTTGAATAATGTACCTTTCATAAATGTTCAAATCTACTGGCACATTATGGAGACTTGAGTTGACTCTTTAGTGTTGATGAGATGTCTGTGAGAGTAAATTACTATTTATTACGCCGTATATTGCCTAATCCAAAAAAAGTTACGATTCAGTAGTGCTGTTGCCAAACTCAACATTGGACCTGGTGTTGCCTTAGCCAAAAGTGGTCGAAAATGTCGTGATTGTTGAAATCGAAACATTCAACTACATAATATTTAAACTCTATTCTTAATACACGCAATTTCTTTCTATATAATGCCATTACGTTAATCATCAATCGTCGCGTCTCATAAATACAATGACAATAATGATTTTGAATTTTAATTGTCCCGATGAAGAATATATTTCGTAAACATTCAAAAGCTCGGCAATGCTGAATGAAATAATGAGTTCTTCCTAACTTGATCAATTTGATCAACCGTGGCTGATCTTGTTAGATTGGTTTGCAATGCAAGGCAAAACTAAATTATACTTTTCTGCTTTTGAGATCGCCTGTTATGTAAGGTGTCATTAACAGATCTTATGTCTGTGGCTGAAATGTTAATAATAAAGGTTTGTCTAACATTTTGTCAAATGTCATTCATTTACGATCCCGAGGATGATGACGTTGACTGTTCATCTTGTATTTTTTGCTTCTAATGCAAGCAATGCGCAGACAAAAACAGTGTTAGTTTCATTCCGTTTTTTCCACTTCATTCCTGTATCTAATTGTAAAGCAACATTATTTTGAGGAGATTTAAGGGAAACTCTGCCAGCAAACTAATATTCTTCATTTATATTTTTACAGATAATTTGTTAGTTTGCCTAATTATCTTAGCCATTAATGAGTTACACATTAATAATAGGCAACTTCACCTGAACCACTGGTCGATTTTAACCAGCTTGCAAAGTTAAATCTTGTATTACTCAACTTGTCATTTGTTGGCTGATCTCCTTTTGCCCCAGTGCTGAAAGAACTGTACTATATTGCGCATTTTGGATTTAAGTGAACATTAGACCGAAAAGCTCTTAAAAGTAGTTCTCGTACAAATGTATCTCGCGCTCTTGATCATGATTTAACCGGTTATGACCATGATTTTATGTGTAGGTAGGTAGGGTAGCTGTAATTAGTAATTACTGACTGCAATAGGTTCCGCAAATATTTTTTCGTTCTTAAGTAGAGTGTAAAGCAAACACAAAAACGATTAATGCAACTGCACAAAGTGTAGATCACCGTTATCGTTTACCTTCCCTGAGTCCAGTCTCATTGAGTGTGGAGCTTCACTGAACTGGAAAGTTATCCGTGCTTCCTGTGACGAGTAAACACTTCAAATAATATCTCCTCACTTTTCCTCCTCTTGTTTCACTTTCCACTTACTCTGACTAAAAAAGCGCTTCGTTTTTCTTTCATTATCGTTAACTATCATTTTAGAAGATAAAGACGGTAAGTTATTTTTACAAAATCAAAAAATAAGGTGTGGTCTTTATATCTAACGACCTTTGTGCAGACGTCTATGAATGTGTTTGAGCGTTAATGGTTGTAAAAATATTTGTATACCCCATTGATATTGATTACACCTCAGTCACCTAAAGGTGACTTAACAATTTATAATATTTTTGGGTATTTGTGTTTGTTTATTTCAACCAGAAACACTGACATGGAAAACCTCAATTTCTTTTAATAAAACAAAATTAATAGATGTCTAGATGCGGTTAGAATGGCAAACATCGCATTGAATGATCAGACTCGGATTAATAAAAGAAGAGAAATGTTGCAGTCACTAGAGTTAGATTTCCCCAAATTGTTGCACATTTTTGCATCACGATGATAAGGATAGACTAATATTAGGGGGGTTCACGAGACCCTGGAAACTGGGTAAATGTGGCAAAAAGTCTTATCTTGCGAGATTACCAATAGCGCTCGTGAGCATGATTGGTAAAGTGGCTGGCAAATTAAAAATTGGTAAAATTGGTAAAGTGCGAATGGGTAAGGCTAGGTTTATTTCCATACCAACTCTAGCGAATTGCTTATCGAAA
>VYYJ01001241.1:0-33918 GCA_021029165.1 Cyphoderus albinus | reverse complement strand
TTTTTCGGTTTCCTCGTACAGCAGCTCGGCGAGAATTTCATTTTTCAGCTGTATGGCACGCCTGCAGATAATGGTTTTCACCGCCTTCTTAACTTCTTTGCGTACCTCTTCCGGTGGGGTGAAGCTCTTAGTCGTGAGCTCCGCCACCATCTGCTCGAAGTCCTTACCATCGGGACGTATTTCTTCAGGGATTGGCGTCAATTTATTTCCCAACTCGCTTTCCATTGTTGAAATAATTAAAATGACTTCTTCACTTCTTCCACCAAATAAATTCAGAAAAACCAGAGAGAAAAAAGTTAAAAGGAATTGCACCAGTCAGTTGTCAGTGGCTTTAAAAAAAACGAAATGAATCAAGCACAAGCACAGCACAGTGTGAGTGACAGTGTGAGTCTCTGACTGAGTCACGAGAATGTGTCTTGAAAGTCTCAATGCTGTTTTTTTTTATAATAAAACCTTAAAAGTGAGAAGTTTCATTTCAATTCAATCAACTCTTCTTTACTACTAACTAGTGAGCACGGTGCAAAGTTTGACATGAATATTGAATGTTCGTTCGTGTTCGTCTTCCTCCCTGACTCGATAATTTGCATTATCTCGTTTCTATAAGATTTGGATTCGTTGGGTTTGGTTTGGTTGAAACTTTCAACTTGAAAGTAGAGTTTTCTTCGTTTTTCATATTTCATATTTACTGCCATGCTGTCAAAACGTAAAGCTTGAAGCCGGGTACTGGGATACACACACACAAATAAGATAAGAAGACTATGTTGTGCTGCAGTGGTGCATGGTGCAGCGTTGAGCGTAAGCAAAGCACAAAGCAAACAAAGTAATTTAATTTTCATTTTTGCATGTCGCATTTCTAGTCGCCGTCGTCGGCTAGTGCGGTTCGATATAATATAACTTTATCATCAAGTTTCTAGTAATTCTAGTTTAATTGCAATTTGCATGAATTGCAAGTGATCCCTTCTCCTAAATGGAAATAGTTGAACGAACAGAATGAACTGTATATGTCCAGTAAGTCCACTTGCCAGTTTTTGACACAAACGAATATAATTATGCTGCTGCCCCATAAATATCCTTCATTGGGGCAAATCGGGAATTACTGATAAGTCACGTCACACGCGATGCAAATCGTATGCAATGAATGTAACTTAATTGCAAGATTAAAGAGAGTTTTTAAGTAGTATTCGTACTGGGTATTTTATTATAATGATTAATTCTTCCGCTTTATATTTACTTATAAATAAATTGACTTAGTTTCATCTATTCAGCGAAATGCACAAAGATATCACTTTAAAAGGTACCTACTTGAATATTAAATGCTGATTGATTTTACATATTATAGTTAAAAATTATATCTCAAAGTTGAGACTTAAGTTTAAAACACATTTTGTAAGTATTAATTACAAGCTCACCGGTGTAAAATATAAATAAGTATACTAATTATTCCGTAGTAGCCTCCTCCGATTCATCATCTACTAGTTGAGTCTTGTTAATGACTGTTTGTTCAGTGTCTTCTGGTAGCGTTGATTCCGTCTCTGTCTCGCTGCTGTCTTTTTCCTTTTCAGTTGCAGTTTCATTTTTTTCTTCTTGTAGTGCCAGAGACTTCAGAAACAACCGAGATGGAGGTCTTCGTTTTCTCTGAATTTTTGCCCGCGACTGCAAAAGAAAAATGGTATAATTTATTAAATTTAACAGTTTCATCTGGTTAGAAGTTTTTAATGTATTTATATTATATAGTTTTTAAGATTCTGTAGTTTACTTTTATTATATCGACAAAATGATCGCCTCCAGAAGAACGTGCAGCGACATCACTGCGGGTACTGCGGGTATCACTGAGGGTGTCCACTTCTTTCTCCTCCAGAGTTGAGGCACTTCCCGGTGAATTTGGCGCCTTTGCTTCAGGAGTGCTTGGAGATGACTTGTGATTAATAAAGGGTTTAGTCCCATCGTCATCTCCATCATTATCCGGTGTATTTGCAGTTGAGGGTGATCCGGATCCGCTTCCACTTTGCTTCGGAGGCTTGGCTCCTACTTTCAGGGTCAATGGATTTATTTTAAGATTAAGAGCCAAATTCTTCACTGATACACTTGGCTTAACAGAGTTTAACTTCTCAATTGATTCCGCATCTTTCTTGGAGGAATCATTGCTGGTATTTTGCATGGCCTTGATTCTTTCAGCGATTTTGTTTCCGACTGCAGATTTGGTCCCAGACTGTGCGTCGAGCTCAGATATGTCCTTGGATTTTAATTTTAACGACGACGTTGTAGCGTCAACTTCATCACTATCTTGTCCTTTGCCCGAAACAGGTAATTTTAAGTTTTCACTTTGACTCTCGGAGTTGACATCAGTCTCTTCCTCTGGATCACTATTTGGAAAAGGTTTCGACTTGTCTCCTTTCTTTGGTTGAGCTTTAGAAACGAAGAGGTCAGAGTCAGAATCTGATTCATTTCCAAATAATGAGGTTGTTGTTTTGACATTTTGCTTTTGACTTGAGATTTTCTTTGTTACTACTTTTGGACTCTCATGTTTCGGTTTAATTGGCTCGACCGTTTTCGCAGGTATTGATTTCGACTTTGAAGAAAATAAGTCATCGTCGGACGATTCTGAGTCTTCAAAAATGGATTTTGTTTTGGTTCTGCTATTGCTATTATTTTCTTTGAGCTGACTTTCTGCCGGTTTCGGCTCTGACTCAAGTTCCTTCGTGTGCATTGTTCTTTCTTGCTCCGAAGATTCCTTTTCTTTCTGGGCACTCGACAATGAACAAAAATTTTCATTGAATAAATCTTCGTCTTCTTCATTTTCATTATTGTTTGAAACTTTCGATTTGATTTCAACACAGATTTTGCTTTGAGCTTTTTCAACTTGACCCATGTTTTCGAAAAGATCTTCTGGTTCTTGATGACCTAGAATAATTTCTGTAGCCGCAGCGACCTCCATTTGAACTTGCCTTGAAGGTTGAGGTTGAGCTACAGTTGCAGTTGCTGGTTGTACGCCGACGGTTTTTCTGTTTTTCTTATTTCCAAAAAGGTCAGTATCTGAATCCGAAGAATCTTCACCAAACAAAGATGATGACCTTTTGGATGCTGTTGTAAGTATTTTCTTTTTAACTGCTAATCCTTTACTGGGTTCATTCTCTAAGGCGGACTTTTTATTTGTATTCTGAGTCTTCTGAGTGGTTGTTTTAGGTAACGATGTAGGAGGTCTGCTCTTAAATATATCCTCGTCCGATTCCGAATCGTCAAAAATTGACTTCTTCACACTTTGCCTAGAGGGTTCATTTTTAGTAGAACCAGCCTGGGTGACAATGTTGGGGGCTGGGTGACTAAATGTGAAGTTTTTCTTCACTGGAAGAATTGGCGAGCTTGAACTTTGTGACCACAAATCATTCTTTGCATTTATTTTAGGTTTTTGTGCCTGCGCTACAGATGCAGTTCCTCTCTTATTCCGATTAGAAGAAGAAAAGAAAAGATCTTCGTCACTGCTTTCATCCGCAAAAAGTGCGCTAGCTGTTACCTTTTTAACGGATCTACAATAATGAAACGCATTAATATTATCACTTTTGTGTCAATCGTCTTAGTCTTGTAGAAATGTCTGGTGATATCACAAAGATATAGATTGGCTTTACCTGCTTTGTTCATTGGAATTGGAACCTAATGAACTTTGCCTTTGCTGGTGATTATTGCTATCAGTTATCTCTGGCACATTTGCATGGGAATGATGAGTAGGCTGAAAATTTGCTTTATTTACATTCACAATCGTTGGCTTAGTAGTAGCACCATCTCCTTCCTTCTCCGTTTTTCTTGTAGGAAACACCGTTGAATGCGTTGCTTCTTCGTTTTGGTTATCTGTTGGTGTAGGAAAAGGAGAAGCCGAAGTCACCACTGCTGGTGTTTTGGCTGTGGCTCTTGTGGTTTCATCTGTGATAGCTGCTCCTGTTTTCAATGAGCCGCTGTTAAATATAGGAGGAGGAGGAAGTCCACCAAAAATTGACACTGCACCAGGAGGAAGCTATGAAAATAAATTATTACTTTTTCAACGTACATACTGATACGAGTGAACTGTAGAAGACCATTCCACGAAATTCAACACAAACAAGACAAAAATACGATTTGCATTTTGCGTGCTAAATAATTATTCATTGAAGTGTATCAACTTACTTTTGAACGTGTGAAACCTGCTGGCTCAGGTACTGGCTCTGCAAGATTTTATAAAAATGTGCTATACACATGCATTCTTGTATAGGTTATCTTATTTGCATCACTGCATGAACATTAATAAACATTTATATCTACTGTAAGTTCGACAAGACAAATGCTTATATACATTCTAAAAATATCAGGGTAAACAAGATATAATACAAACAACTTGCTTACGTTGCTTCTGAACATTTCTCGAACCAAAGTCGTTGGCAGACTGCGACTGTCTCTTTGTTCTGGGAGTGTCGTTCGATTTTGGCTTGTCTCCAACAAGTGTTTCTGTTGCTACCAAATCACTTTCAGGGATATGTGGAACGTAGGCATTTACTTCCGGTTCCGAATGTGAAGTCAGTGGTGGAGGAACAGAGGCAGAAAACACCGGAGTAGATAATTTTGGGGGGTTCGACCTCCCGAAAAAGTCAGTGTTTTTCTTAGCAGACGGCATGAAATCTTTTTCGCCAAAAAGATCGTCGTCATCATCTTCATCATCTCCGTCAAAAATGCCACGGGCTATAATGAAGCATTAAATACCGATGCCAGGACAGTGACAGGCTGTTTGGTGTAATTAGAAATTGAAAATCTTTTAATTCGAATAATCTTACATGAAACATTAGGACGGAAATCATCATCACTATCATCATCGACAGGCGCTGGAGGAGCATATGTTGAGTAAATTTTCTTGAGCTCATCTGTGACTGATCTAGTAATATTTTCCTAGAATTTCATCGGATATGAGTAGTGTATTATAATAAATTTAAATAATATCTAAGCTTACAATGTTACAATGAACGTTAAACACTACTTATGTATTTCTTACTTTTGACGCTGTGCTAGATGCTCCAAAATTGCTACTGTTGTCACTAAAATTTGGAGACGGGGGACCATTCGGTTTACGAACATTGATATGTTCTACTTCATCTTGTCTCTCGCCTCCTCCATTTCTTTCAGCGAGCGGAGGAGCCTGCTGAAAACAATTAAAATTTAAAAAATCAATCCCAGTATTCCCAATACATTGCTACGAAGTCTTTTTTTATTGTCCTACCTGAGGAAAGACAGGTACAGGTGGCATCGTGAAATGAACAACAGGCTTGTTTTCGGTTACTGGAGTATGATTAGCCTCAGAAGCGTTGTGATTGTGGTGCTCATGAAGGCTATCTGAATCAGGGGCAGCTAGAAATTCTTCAGCTGTCGTTAGACTCATGGACGCATTTCTCCGATTTTCATCGATAAGCCCGCAGAACCTGCTACTGAAAAATTTGGGTGATCCTATGACAAATGGAAGTTTTCTTCTAAAGTGATGTGATGTGGTATCGTCACATTGTTGTTGTCTGAATCATTATAAATAAAAAATAACAATCCTAACAATACAGTCAAAATCGAAAAATATTTTTTGTATTATTAAAATTGAGATGGAATAAAATTTTACTTTCTGCTGCTACAAGCAGTTAATCCTAGTTGTATGGCGTGCTTCATTTTTGAAATCAGTTCTGCCTCCTTCTCCGCCTTTGATTTTGAAATGAAGGTAACAGTAGGCGTTGGCGGAGGAAGCGAAGCCGCATATTCTTCAAATTCCTCTACTCTGTTTTCCACAAATTGATTGTTCGAAAGCATCAAAAATTCATTGGTCAAATTCATCAGTCTGTAGTCTAGCTGGGTAACATCTTTAGACAGGAAATCACACTCCTTCTGTACTTCCTCCCAATTTCTGGTCAAATTCTGAAATACAAAAAAAGTAACCAGAATCCAGAAATAAAAAATCTTAGAGATCAATTAAAATGACAAATCCATTAAAATCCACCACAGGGAAGGGAGTCTTCAATCATTTTTATTATACAAATCAAATCTAGAATCAAATCTAACCTCTGAAAATCCTTTCAGACGATTCAACAATGCGTTATCACAGGCAAGCGTCCAAGTTGAGCTTCGATCTAACATTTCCTGGCTTGACATTAAGGCGTCTTCCTTTCTTACAAGGCTCTGTGAAATGGGAACGAGAAATGTCATTTTAATAACATCCTGACCTTACCTAACACTCGAAGAGTATAATTTAGTATTTACATATTTTCCTATCAAATCAAACAATGTTTACTATATAACATATTAATAAACTTTGTAACGTAACTTACCATTTTGGACGTAAATCTATTTGAAGCCAGAAAACAGTAGTTTGTCCTTTAATTTATCATTATCAATTTTGATTTCGCAATTCCAAAAGGATAGCTGCCCAGTTCCACCTTCTCTCAACTCATTTTTCATTTGGTGTTTATGGCCGCCAGAACCTCATCATTACAATTAATTTAATTAAAAATCGTAAATAAATTCAGCCAACATGAATGATCAAGTGCTTTTATTAAACTAAGTATCTAAAACCAAACCACCCATCCTGATACAAACAAGTTGCAATGGAATTTCTGCACACATGACTTAATTTGTTGACTGAACGATGCAGATGTCAGAAATGCACACAAAAACAACAAACAGATCAAGGCAGCTGTGCTCAATCTCATAATCTCATCATTCTCATCTCATATTCTCATTGATTTCACATTTGACCAATTTGTCATTCTTTCATCAACAATCACTGATCAAGCATAAAAATGTTCAATTAGTATCTAAACTGTTGCACTTTAATTTTAATTTTAATAACGTATCCAACAAACAGGAAATGGGTAAGTAGAGAATAACTAGGATTTTGGCGTATTTGATGTTTGATAAGTTTCACAATTCACTTTGTCATTTAATATTGGTAGTTTGGTAGTTCCGTTAGATCTGTGACTAACTATAACTGTGACTGTGACCGTTGGGCGTTTTGATTCTCAGGAAGCAACATTTTCCATAAAATGCAAACTTCATTTCGAAAGGGAAAGAGTTTCGAGCTACTCTTGGAGGAGCTGGCAAGACCTGAATTGGAGATTCCGATGATTTCACAGCACACTTCAATGGTGATTTCGAAGATGATCCAAAACAACACCATGATGCTTCCGCAGCTCATCCGTCGTATTCAAGAATCAAATGAGCCACTAGTGCTTGAAATTACGAAAACTAACGGAAACACCAAATCGCCTAATAAAGTGAAGACTCAAAGCTTAAAACGGCCATTTCCACAAGGATCAGAAATAACGAAGAAAAAAGCGAAATCTACCGTTAGTAAAAGCAATGATGATGGACAAGGTAAACCCGAAACTGCCCTCCAAAGAACGGTGGCAAAGAAAGAGGAATTAGGGCCAACGGAAGAGGTGATGCCTGTTACTATTACGGATGAGAAACAATATGAAATAATTTTCTCTAACTCAAATCGACCCGTGGAGTCCGATTGGGACAGCCACATCATACATTCCACTACTGAAAGAACTCCGGCATCCCAACCTTTAGAACCAGGAAATGTTGAGGTTCCGAACTCATTCCCTCTCTTCCAACTGGTTCACACTGGGGAAGTTCCGGAGGACATGCAGCAAGAAATTGTACGGCTCATTAGGCAAGCAAATCCTCAGCTAGATTTGAACAGTATAACCTTTAAATTCAAGAATCCTCAGACAGTAGAAATTATTGCAAATGTTAACTTGTGAAAATGAAAATCAACTGGTAATAAAAGTTTTGCTTAATAAAAAGTAGACTTAATTTTATTCATTATTATTGCGAAAATACTTTAGTTTATCTAAGTCAAATGGCGGAAATACAAATAAATGCGATAATCATTCTTTTTTTAAACACGTCAAAGACATTATTTAAACATTAAAAATTCAAGTCACGTATCACAACTAACATTTCTTAACTGTTTTAGTTAAACGATAAAACCATGTTTTCCTGAGGTTCAATAACGGCTTTCAAAATACAAACTGACTCCGTTTCATTCATTTTGCTCAATAAGTTGCATATCTCCTTGTGCACTGCCAGTTGGATCGGTTACAACAGAGACAATTGTAGGACACTGGAGTAAAGAGACATCAGGTATTACTGACTGTGAAAATGATCCTAAATTGGCCAGACACCCCGCTCCATCATGCGTTTCATCTATACTGGTCACAACGGAACCTTCTTCTAACTGGAAACTGGAAAGAGCTGACGCAGTGGCTGCATCGGATATAACCAACGTTGAATTTAACTGATGATGGGAAGTGACACTTTCACCACCTACGGTTCCATTAGTTCCGGAAGTTGTAGTGAAAGCTGGTCCCATATGAAGTGTCAAGGCATTTGCACCATGCGGATCATTACTGCTTTCCAACGCTTGTACTAAACTCTCATCATGATGGTGCACGTTGTCAACTTCACTACACAATGAATCACGAATATCTCTTAATAAATCATTCCTTTCAATCATTAAAGATATCGCACTTTCATGGAAGGAGGTTAATTTTTCCAGCATCTGTTGATTTTGTTGCGTCGTCGTATCAATAAACTTTGCTAGAGCACTGTCTAAGGTTTCCTCGCCTTTCCTTTTGTGAATGGCCGAAGCACTTTTCTTCAGAGGTCGTTTCTTCGCTCGAATTGCCAATGTCGGTTGACTCGTAGAAGAAAAAGCAGCGGACTCCGGCTGGGATGACACGTTGTTCGCTTGTTGTTGAGTCTGAGCACTCTCGGAGAAGATATTTTCTTCTAAGCCTTGGATCCCAGGAAGAACGGAATTCTGAGTATGAGAAATGGAAACGACGCCACTGGTATGAGAGAAGCTCACAGGTTGGGAAGTTGCTGCAGCAGCGGAAACAGTCAAATGTGGAGGCGCTTGCCGATGGAGGTGACTTTTTGTGACATGGGGTGAACTGTAATAAAATGAAAGGCAAAATAATTTTTTAGCGCCTCAACGACGTGAACGACGGTGACAAATGAAAGTGAACTGAAAATCGTAAAATTTGGGAATTACCTGGATTTCAGGGCCGCAGCCGCAGCGGCAGCCTTTCTTTCCAATATTTGATTTGACAAGGCTTGCGTTACTGACGTTGACCCACTGTTTAAAAGCTGCACAACACTTAGAGCTTCGGGAAAGGCGTCTGCTCCTGTAAGACTCATCAGTGCGTGCATGGGGTCAAAGAATGGCCATTTGTGTCTCTTCGTAGTACATGTTGGGTCCTGTTTCTGCTCCTCGATGCCCTTAAATGTCCGAATCATGTTGCTCCACTTTTTGCGACAATCCTCCGCTGTCTGAAATTAATGAAAAAATTGTTCGGTTTATGAATTAAGTTGAATACACTGTTTATTGATTACACATCTCTGTCATTAATTATTTTTACCCATGCGGAACCGCTAGCGGAACCAAGTCGTTTTGCGACATCTTCCCAAACTTCCTTTTTTCTTCTTCGCGGATTCTGAAATTCGGGAAGGAAGGTATTCATCAGTGACATAAGATCGGTCGTTTCCTTATCAGACCAATTTCTTGCTAAACATCGGATATCGGAAAAAGGTTGAAAAAGTAAATTAAATCATTTATAATTAAAGTTATCATACACACAATTCTTTGTCTCCTCAAAATGTTTTTACCAATTTACCTCCATCATCATCCCCATGTCGTAAAGTGAGCACCACGGTTTTTCCCCGTTGAAAATAATTTTGAATGTTAAAAGAATCCATTTTATTGTGCCATGTCATATACTATCCACCGGGCGATTAGGAGCCGAATATAAGTTGACCTTGTCCATTGTTTCACGTCACACTTAATTACTAATAGATGCTCCTCACAAGGGTGACGATTTTTCGTCAAAAGTGAGCTGAGAAACTCACAAATCTAAATTAGATTAAAGATTACTAATTATCAAGTGATCACTGACGATGAGCTGAGTGTATTTGCAATGATTTGTACGTTGTTTGTTGCTCACTGCTGCAGTCCGCAATCTCCGTGAACCAAAGATTTACTGTATGCTGGCTGGTTGTGTAACACAAGTTGTGTTCTTGCGAAATCATACACACTCACAGAAAAGAACCCGAAGAAAATCCGCTTTGAGCTTGTTTTGCCTCAAGTTACCCCAAACTTTGCCAAACTTTGGAAACCGGAAGTCAAGGTTTAGGAAGAATGACAAAGAGATGCTTACTTGTGTAAATGTCGACGTCGATGATGAATCATCATTGATGATTAGTTATTAGTAATCATTGATTACAAACAATAAACGTATTAGACTATTGTATTCATGATTTTTTATAAAAAAATTGGATGTATTTATTAAGAATGGTCTACTTTTTCTTTGTTTCTTTTCTGAGATGATGTTTGCTTTGTATAACAATATAAACTACGTCCACTCTTTGTTCCTCTAAAAATGTAATTACTAATACTGTAATTTAATAGGAGATGCCTAATTTAATATGTACATGTTCACATTTTAATAGGAGAGACTCACTGCACTCTTCTGAGGAAGGGAAGGGATAGACAAGATTTAAAGAGAGGTCCTTCTACACTACTAAAACAGCATCAATTTCTCATACACGACTTTTTTACTTTTACCCATTTTTATAATTTAGGATTTAATTTAAATAGTACGATAATATTACTACAGATTAAATACTTTAAAATTGTCTACTACAACCATACTATGTATTTAATTAATTTAGCAATAATACATAAAACTCTATGCCTTTCGTAAATTTAGTTTTCTATAAAGATTTACCTTGCTAATTTGAAATTGACCTGACCTATTGGCATTGACCACATTTTGAAACTATGAATTGAATTTTTCTTTCCAGACTACAGTTTCCTGATAATACTATAGTTTACAGATTTATAGAAGACAGAGCACAGTTTTTACCACTCAAAAGGTCTAAATAGAGTTAATGCGTTATATTACAAGATTAGGTAAACGTACTATTATTGACGTAGTTTCACGTTTCACTTTAAATGAGATTCCATTTATCAAATCGATGTTTTTATTTCACATTTCCTGTGGATTGATATACTTTTCCTTTGACCATGTATTGATTAAAGATGTCGCACCGCACACAATAATTGTTTTATCATATCGCAATTAGGTATTTGTGATGAAGTATAGTTAATGTACATAGACTTTCCGTTAATTATATCAACTGCGAACATATAATCATTAATTAATTATTAACAATACCTACTGTTAATATTAATTAGTAATATTGAAATCATAATCATAGTTAAATAAGTTTCACGGCAAATCATTACTAAAAATTAATTTTAATTATTATGTTTAAATACGTGTTATACTGAGCTATATTGTGTTAAGAATAAGAAGCTGCGCGGTAAAGCATGTTTGTTATTATATAAAGTGAGATTTAATATACATTAATTAAATTAATTCGTACCGCTTTGAGACACTATAGAACTAAACTACTGTAAGGACATACAGTAAGTGTATGATGGAAAGGCTTTTAACATAATGCATTGAACATTTAATGCAATAAGAAGGCTAGTTTTGTTGAAGAAGAAGTTGGGATTTTAATAAAATCAGTTAGTAACTAGTCAAGGTCAAGTATTTAAGTCTGGAATGGACTTGGAATACATACAGATTACGCATTTTTTTAAGAACATTGATTGTAGGTACACACGTTCATCATTATTCTGAAGATCGTCAACATTTAAATGCTTCGGTTGGTAATAATGGTAAATTACATGATTGCTAGATTTGCTGAAATATTGGGCACTATCACTTTTTATACTCTGTTTTTGCAACTGATAATGTAATATCGGTTGTCTATCACAATTTATGTTTTGTTTCTTCATCAGTTAGTAGTCGTCTTTAAAGCAATAGGTTCAACGTTTTACAACTTAATAGCATTTTGGAATGATTAGTTTTTTGGCAAATAAAGACACAAAAATGAAATGTCAAATATTACATAAAATAATAATTAATTTAATTAATTATAAGCAGTCATCTTCAATTTTTTTTGTAAATATACTGTTTGACAAATCTTATATTCCCCAAACTTGTTCTTCCAATAGGTTTTATAGTTCAAAATAAATAATTATTTTCTCTTCTGTACCTATACTTAGTTCTTTAGCTTTTATAGTTATCTTTTCATTGATGTTTGGGGTTTATTTTACCGGTACTGTTTCGAAGAGGTTTTTTTTTCATTTGACTATTTTCGGGAACACTTTTGATCGTTATATTGATAGTTTAATTTAGTCAATCATTAGCTCAAAGTGAACCATGCCTTGCCGATCAGGACGGTTGTGATGAATGTTCTTTGCCCATGCTCGGCACTCTACGTTGATGAGGACACCGGCTAAAAGTGAGATAATTAATTGTTATTATCACAGTAATTTTGTGGCGATTGGCAAATTTTCTAGCGTTTAATTTGCATGATTCATCATGAAGCTTACCCATAGGTCTCTTGAATTGGACCATGACAAACGGTGATTGATATCCTGTCAAGTCAAAATCAAATGTTACAGTTAGAAGACGACTTTTTTAGTTTAAAATATTCGAATAGTTGTTGAATAAAATGATTTGTTTACCTCTTTGGTTTGTGAACGGGAAGTAGTAACTAGGAATGAATGGATGCGGATAAAACGAAATTGGTCCAATGTTCTCTTTATCCGCAGGATTTTCTCCTTCACAGCTAAAGAATACGCTGTTCAAGAAGTCGGTCTGCAAAAAAAATCAGAAACCAGAATTTAGTTTTGTGAGCTGAGCAGCATATAATTATTCTAGTTTTGTGTGGTGTCCTCGATTACGATGAATGAAATATGCCAGCCTTACCTTCCATTGCACACTGTGCTCATTATTCTGAAGTTCCTTTTTCATGTATTCCTGAAGGAATTTCGGCATTAGTTTCAATCCTTGTTGAGGATTATTTTCCATGTCCTTCTGAAGCTCATTCATGTCATTAGACAAGTTATCATCGAACTGAGCTGGATTGTATTGCTTGCCATTAAGACCAAAACCTTCTGGCTCCCATCCGTATATCTATAAACGTAAAAATGTGGAAGCATAAAAATTAATTCAATTACAATATTTGCAAGTTAAAAAAGTCGACAGAAAC
Source organism: Cyphoderus albinus (assembly GCA_021029165.1). Taxonomy (NCBI): domain Eukaryota; kingdom Metazoa; phylum Arthropoda; class Collembola; order Entomobryomorpha; family Paronellidae; genus Cyphoderus; species Cyphoderus albinus. Next base: position 20,790 of record VYYJ01001241.1, on the reverse strand, counting down.
CATTAAAATATTTTACCCTGTTCAACTTTATAAGAATGCATGGCTCGCCAAGTCGATAACCAAATTTATTTTCCGGGTTGCACTCGCCGAATTGTTTGTTATCCACGAAACAAGATGAGATCTGCTCTCTCTTCTTATTCTTGTCTTTATAGGTGTCAGTACCACCGCTACCAAAGCTACATTTGGTTACATCCGAACCACCCTCAGCAGGAATATCTGGGTCACAAGCAGAGATATATTTTTAAAAAATGTATATCTAATATGTTTGGAAAGATATAATTTGGTCAACTCACCGTCAAACCATTCGTCTAATTGCTTGCTCCAGAATTCAAAATTCTTTTGATTATTCCTTTCGAACCAAATCAAAGTAGAGTCTACATTTTTGTCTTGATCTGGCTGAGGTCGGAAGCCAACTCCGGGGTTATCACCGATTAAACCGTTAGTCATCTGCCATTTTGGTTTTTGAAGATCGAGTGTTAAGAAAAATACGTAGAGCATAAGTAAGAAGAAGGCTGCCAGTCCGGCGAAGAAGATGATGTAGAAGACAATGATTTTCGCTAAAATTATCATAATGACGAGCACAATATAAATAGATATGCATATGTATATGCACTTAAAGTAAAATGGCACATTAATTAAGGATTATCTTTGCTTACCCCATGAGGAACCTGTCCTACCGAGAAACTCTCCAGTGTCACTGTTCCACAGAAACTTCAAGAAACCCCCCTCATCTCCCTTCTTTTTATCAGGCATCTTGTTTTATCTGAAATAGATAAAAACGTTTTACGTAATAATTGCAGGGAGTCTTAAAAAATTCCGCTTTTTTACATCCGCTTTATACGCTTTCAAATTATTTTCCGCTAACCAATTTCGTGATTTGAGAGTCAATGGATTGAGTAAAAAGGAGTGTCTTACATAGTTTAGACTTTAGAGATTACTTTATCTGAAGCCCATTAAAAGATTGTTGGTAATTAGCTACTTGGCTCAATGGATTCTCATATTCGGAAAGAGATCTGAGGTTGCATACATGGAGCACATTATAGAATTAGGTCTCTGACTGAGAATTTGAGACTAAACCAGGATATTATGTTAGATATGCTGAACTATACATAAGATTATGCTGGTTGAAAAGTTACTTATGTCTTTGTTCTATCTATGGACCAACGTAACACTTACTCTGCCTGATAACAAGCGGAAATATTTATGAATTTATTGTAAACACAGAACTGAAAAATTCTCAGAAACAAACCCGAAAGTTTATTTATGTAACCAAATCCTCTATAAGCAAATGCAATCTACGTTTTTTCTACTTTACATGTAATGCTTACCTTGAGCAGAACGAGGTCACGCTTAAGATTATATTTAACTTATTTTTTTAAAACTTTTGATTTTAAAGCTTTCTAGTAGGAGCACACTTCCAGCACTTTCTCTCCTTCTCTACCTCTGATCTGAAAAATGTGACCGTTAATGAAAGAATTGTAATACTCCTCGGTTGGACGAAATGAGAAAATGACGACAGTGGCGATGTTATAGTCAGAGTGAGAGCCAGGCAAGGAGAAAGCGAAAGGAGGAAAGGAGAAAGGTTCAATAAGTCGATATTTGGTGGAATTCACTCAAAAGACAAGAAATGAAAATAACCTTCTCTCACAGTCATGCGATTTCTGGATTCCGAATGCACACAACGACAATGGTGTAAAAAGGTAAGTGTAGCCTTCCTCAGCGTAGCTCGGTCACAAGATATGTAATGTTTGTAAGTAAAGTAGCAACTGTAACCGTTATACTATTCTAGTTTTACGGACTTATTTTCATTTTCCTTATACATATAAAAGTTTGCTATGAATTCTGGTGTAAGTTGTAATTTTACGTGGAGTAATATCTATAATTGGCAGTCGTATGCTCTTCTCTCTTCTCTGAAACCTTTATGTTTCACTCACTACTACCAACCCACGAACCAAGAGACCACCAAGAGTTCACTGGGACATGGACACACACAAATTTAATAATAAAAGATGTGGAAACAGTGGAGAAAGAATGCTACTCCATGGAGGCAGCGTAAACCTTCTCCTCTATAATTCTTTGCCTTTCCTTACCTGAACTTGGTTCTCCTTCTTTGCCTTTACTTAGCAACTCCTGCTCCTGCTTATCAGCTACCACTGCAATTTATGAGTGTGTGCTCCGGCTGCTGGAGTGCTTCTTGGGGCGGGGTTCGATATTTTCTACTGGAGTTTCTCCAGAGCTCTCCTTCTCCTCTGACAGACTGGTGTTGCTGGAGCTACAAATATCTGTTTTGCTTCACTCACTCGCAACTTGTTCGGAGAAGTTCGCTCCTAAAACTCTTCTAACTCCTAACTCTAACCTTGCTCTCTATATCCTCTATTCATGGCATGAATATGACGTCTCTTCTGCTTCCATTGTATATTGTAACTTACATGTAACGTCCACGTTAGTGGCTCGGAAAGTTGGTTACATTACATTTTACATTGTTGTCTGTTGACTCTTTCGGATCCGTAAAATACATTATGTTGTGCTTAATAGCCTCATTTCAAATGATACTCAGGTATCCCTATACGAAACAAGCGGTGCAAACGTTAACATAAGTAAGCCGAAAGTGTTCAAACAGGAAAATAATATCCATCCAGAGACAACGTAGCTTGCTAGAGGCATCTCTTGTTTCATGCTTCACGTTACTCGTATCGTAGTCATTGTCCTTGCGTTGTTTTGTTCTCTCTCTATGCCCTAGCCTCTTTTTTTATTTCTCTGGCCACACTGGACTAGACTCACTAGACTTTTACTGTCCCATTGTGTATTCTTCTCTGCATAGTAGTAGCTTGGTTACTTTATTGTTTCGCTTATTCGATGTTCAATCAAACCTGGTACTTCTGGCTATTAAAAAGCGTCCACTCCAGTCCCAGCGCCTGTCTAGTTGTCTACCCACTCATTTTGTTCTTTGTAGGAACTCTGAGTAGCAACGGGGCCAGAATTCGCTGGAGAAAACCGGCTACGGAAATCTACGGAGTCCTATATGCAATTTACGGCTCAGTGTGTTAAACAATTGATATTGATATGCGCCACTTCCAAACAGAAAACAGGAAATATTGTTACTACCTATACTGCTGTGGAATGGAATGGCACTTCGTCTTTCCTTGTCGCACTTTCATGAGTTTTCATGTACTACTCTTCTGCCTCTACGGGTTTTTATGGTTGAGAATTAAACTTTACCTTTAGCATACTCAGTCTTTGGATTTCGTATCGATTGAGTAAGCAGCGAGCGAGTGAGTCACTAAAGCGAGAGTGAGATGTTAAAGGTTGCCCTCACTTCTTTCCGATTTGGTTGTTGGAGAGAGGAACGTTTCCTCTGGAAAGAAAATGGAAATGCATTAATGTTGAATGATAAGGCGTATTATAATTCAAGGGGATGATCCCTAAGAGAGAAAAGTGAATTATGTTCTCTGCTCATTAAACGAATAATAATATAATATAAAGCCATTGTTTTTCTCCGTGCCAGACATACGAACTAGAACACCAACTCTGCATTGGTACAAATCTCATTATTCTCATTGACCAAAATGGAATGAAACATTATTCCGTGCTATTATACATTATAGTTCTACAGCTACAACTAAAAGCTTTATTGCTCCATCCCTGAGAATTCTGAGTACCTCTCCCATAAAACAAAGAAATAACTTTTGACCTTTCATTTCATTCTTGTTTCATTACATAAAGAAGAGTCTCATTCACGTAAAATGTGGTAAAATGCAGAGATGAAGAAAGCAAATGTACTAAAACACTGACGATGAGAATAAAATGGCAAAGGATAAATTCTTCTTCATTGAAAGATTTAGTTATAAAAAGCTTCAGAATTTCAGATTCGCCTGCCTCAAACTACGAAACTATAGGACTCATTCAATAAAAACTGTATCCATTCATGCTAAATTCGCCGGCTTTTTTCTATCGCATAAAGACGCAGACGGACCTTGAAATGTTTGCAGAAATGTTCAACACTTTCGCGTTAATTATCATTACCTGTTAATGTATTTGTTAAACTGGATAATTAACATACAATATTTTAAACTACTTCAAAGTAGTAGCAAAGGAGTAATAGAACGTGGTCATTATTATTATTGTATCAGAGGTTGAAAGAAAATTGGAGTTGGAACCACGACAAAGCATATTGTACCATATATGAGCAAATTAGCACTGTGGAAGCCACAGATGAAGTCCATTTTCAGCTTACAATACGATGTAACTACTAGTATAATACCAATAAGGATGAGATATATTGATTTGTGTAATACAATAATAATAAAATTATAGTCTCGCGTCAATCTCTCTATATGATGACGATTAACATAATAGAATATATGGATTTATTTTCTACTGGAGTGGATAGTGGAGCTGACTCAATTTTTATTTGTAAAATGTATTCACTCCGAAACTTAAAACCATCTTGGAGTTCTACTTCTTCTTACAAATAAAGTTTTGAGCTTCCACCTTTTCTCGCACAAAAGTTGCGTGATAAAAGACCACAAACGGTTCGTTAATGACATCATGGCGATAATTGATACAGAAGAATGCACACTAATCAATATTTATCACATTACCTGTGTGGCTCCACTTCAGTAAGCGTCATGCGTGCTAAACTGACTGACGATGAGTGGAAGGAGAAAATCGTACACATGATACATACCTGTGCAATAAAATGAATGAGGTAATGATTTTATTATACATAATTCAAAATATTCTGTAAGCATCCAAGAAAATACACTGTGGGTCTAGTAGATATCCAGAACGTTCACGACAAAATACAAACTATAGACGCTAAATTATTATTTCTTTGTAACAATAATGCCCCAATAATAACTTGTTCATGTTGTATTGCTCCGAATTTACTCAGACGCTTATATTGAAATTTGAAATACATTAATAATTAGTGTATTTCAGGAAGTTACATATACTTAGAACTCCTAAAATTCCATGTCTCCAAAATGTATAAATTCACAATGATCATTAGTTAATACTGGTTTACATTTAAGTACTATAGAAAGAATTTAGTAAATTCTGAAATTATTGTATTTCCTACATATTTATATACAAAATATTAGTATTCAATTGTAATTACGTGGTAAAATGTCGGATGATGACAAAAGAAAATTCTCGTCATTTTCAATAGAATTACTTGAACTATTTTTAGCCTAACCGTGTTAATGCCACGGGGTTATCACCCCAATTTACCAAGGGTATTTCGGACAAATGTGATTTCATTTCGGTTAAAAACGAGATATAGAGTTTTGTTAAAATTATTAACCCGGCGCAGCAAGTGAGTTTGAGACACATGACATAGAGGTTAAATGCTATTTAATATGCAAAAACAGTCTACGATTGACATGAGGAACGAATTCGACTTGATTCCATCTTCTGAACTTCATTTGTCGAAATATATTATTTACCTGCAATTAGTTAATTTTATATGCGTATCAAATCAACTTCTAGAATAGAGAAACTAAAATGATGCTTGCTTTGTGTAAAAATCCTGAACGCTCATGTTTTCCTACGTACAATATGAGACGGGAGCTCTCTCGGAGGTAAAGCAGTCTCATTTTTAGAGAAGCCTTTACATTTCTACAATACATGTCGACAAATAAACATGTGAAGTAAAGCTACAGATAGGAGTTCGCAAGAAAAATTATAATTAACCGGTTTCTTGGTTTATTTAAGGAATAGTAAAGTCGGTGTTGCAATATGAATGCGCCACCCACATTCGAAAGCTTCGTGCTTTTTGACGGAGAAAAGAAGTAAGTAATTTAACAAGAGTTTAAATAAGAAACAAAAGATTTGTTTGTGTGCATTTGTGTGAAAAATGTTTTTACGTAGTAAATAAACAAACAATTATTAGCCATACATAATTAAGGTGACATGATTTGCATTGCACAACAGGGTTATAATTGAGTTGGACACAAAGGTTCCAAATGCTGCACTTATCACGATTAACAAGGAGGATCACACCCTCGGAAACATGATCCGCAAGTAAGAAAATCTTTTTAATTTTTTTGGTGTAATTACTATAAAAATTTAAATAATGGGGTGAAGCATTTTTGCGATTCTGCTAACCAGCTTTTACTATGATTATATGGTTATACAGTCAACTATTGAAAGATCCTCATGTGCTCTTTGCCGGCTACAAGCAGCCGCATCCTCTCGAACACAAGATAATTATCAGAGTTCAAACTACCGCAGATTACACCCCGCAAGATGCCATGCGAAACTCTATTATGGATTTGATAGCCGAGTTGTCCTTGTTGGAAGAACGTTTTAAGGTTAAATTAATACTACTGATACTGGTTGCCAAATATTGCAAGTCATTGTTTTATTCAAATGTACTGAAATATTTTTATAGGAGGCAATCAAGGAAAAGCAGGAAGGCATTGACTAAAGGAAGGCTAAATTAATGATTTTGATTTCTACTTTTACTTGTAAATTTTGTATTTCACCAGCATACGATAATTAAGTCAATTAAGTTTTGATGGACTACATTCATAGTACTTTTGTGATAAGTGATTATAATAATTATTATAAATAAAGCCTTTTCTTTTAAAAATTCTTTTTTATTGTGTGGATCTGAATTCAATAGTAACAAATTAAATTACAAAACCAGCCGCAAGGGGCTGCAGTCTTCTTCAGAAACAAAAATATTAGAAACGCCAGTGACAACCTTTAAAATGTTGACTAAATCTGGTAAATAATGGCGTTCAGAACTGCAGTGAGTACACAACACCACTGATGAATTAGCACTGACACATTCGAGAATATCATGATGACTCATTTCTCCAGTTATAAGAAGATCCACTTTCCCAGCAATCGGCTTCAGCAGAGAACTTCCTGATCCGACGCAAACAGCAGCAGATTTTACTTTTGGGTCTACAATGAGAGTTAAAAATTATTATCCAGAACCGAATTTCGAACTTTTACCACAGTTATATATAATAATTGACCGGAATTAGCATAACTTACTTCCACCGTAAGCCAACGTAACCCAACCAAGGCCAAGGTGTAGTTTAATAGCATCCACAGCTTCATCCAAATCTAGTGGTTCGTTCAATTCTAAAATTCTGCCAGCTCCAAACGGAGGTAACTTCTCTGGATCAGTTTGACTGCAAAACAAACCAAATTGTTAAAGTTTTGGTAACGTAATGGTAATGTTCCTTATTTAATAATATTTTTAGTGACACTGATTCTAACTTGAGGTCTGTCAATCCAAGTTTTGAAATCAATTGAAGAACAGTGTCCACACTATTTTTGCCGTAAACAGATACCGTTGCAGATTCTTCTGCCGTTTCAACCGAAAATAGAATGTCGGGAAAATTTTCAAATGGGATGTTGCTCAATAGCTGATTTATAGTTTCATTGTTCGAAGTGAATCTAACTCCACGCGTGTCAGATTCGGAAACAAAAGGCAAAGGTGTTATTGCTCGTACTTTACTTTCTGAATTACTTCCGGTTTCTAAAGACAAAAAACGATACATAATTATCCCAATTCATTTATTGAAGCTATACCACCTGAATAACTGTCGTGTTAATTAATTTAATTTACTTAATGCATTCAGTACACGATCATTAATTCCACCAACAGTACTATCAAGCGTTGTATGGGGGCTGTAGACGCTGATGTCATTCGCAATACATTTACTTATTAATCGTTCCTAAAAATTAAGGTTCAGAACACAACAAAATTGGTAAAAATACAGTGATGAAATTGTTGAGTAAAATCAGTCGTATGTCAAAACCTTCCAATTTCCGTAGGAAATCGCCTTCATTCCGCTGAATATCGGTGGATGATAAGCAATGATCATGTCGGCCTTCCTGGAAATCGCTTCCTCCAAAACCGACAGTCTCAAGTCATTGCAGAGCATGATTCCACCAATGACCTTTTCATTCTTCTCAAAGTTGCCGGAACCGACGAGCAGCCCAATGTTGTCCCAGCTTTCTCCTAGAACCCGAGGTCTTAACCAGTTGTTCAGTGATAGCTCCACCCTTTCCAACGTTTTACCTTCAACTTCTGTTGCCATTTTCTCGTTTGTCCTGTTACTCTACATTTTTATTACAAGTTGACACTTTTTATTTTTAAGTCCTGAAAAGACAAAAATCATTTCGATTGAGTTTTCTTACCAAGTCGTTCTGAATAATTGACGGCTGCGTCTTCAAAGTTGAAAAACTACAAAAGTTCACACGAGTCCTGGAAAAGTTCAAAATCCGAGTTGTCAGCACTGCAGACTTAATTAAAGGCGTTTTAAGAATTTGATTCAGAGGTATAAACATTTCCGTCACCACCAACTGAAATCATTTCATGTCGCCTGTTACTGTACCGTTTATAGGATTGCAGCAGTGAACTAACTCAAATAAATGTTAAATTAAATGATCGGTAAATGTTCGTAGATGTCAAATCCAAGAAAGCAAAAAAGTGAAAATTCTTGGATCAGGATGCCGGGCTGTCTCGATTTCCCCAAACGTTAGTCATAGTTAAAGCTATGGGGAAAAGACCGGAATCTCTTTGTTCAACCGTTTTCTTCGGGTAAGCTTTTCCTTATGCAAAATAATTTTTAATAAAACAAATTTAACGCTTTCTTGATAAAAAATGATGTTTTGCAACATTTCTTTATTTTCCATTGATTTGTTAATTGCACTGACACATTTGTCATGTTATTTTCATTAATATAAACGTAGATTTTAACAGTAGCACATTCTCTGGAGTTTCTTTTCTCTCATTTGTTAAAAATTATTTTATAACATAAGGCACTGCCCCCACCATCAACCCATTCCAAAATTCATCACTATTCCTTGGGACCTCCCAAAAACTGTTATTAAATAATAATAAATAAACAATAAATTACAATGCTTTTTAATTAATACAATGCTGACAGATGATTATAATAAATTATGGTTTATAAATGGATTAGTTATTAAATAGTATACACATATTGATCAACTCCTTCATGTTTATTAAAACACATTTTTGGGAGGTTCCAAGGAATTGTGATGAATTTTGGATTGGAATGAGTTCATGGTGAGGTCAGTGCCGATTACTGCTATTTTATAACTCTTTTAATGACTAAATTAACAGAAGTAGTTGTTAAATAAAGTTTACTTATTGTAAAATTACGGCATCTGTCGATGTATTTCATTTTGTAGGTACGTACAATGTCTCACTAAACATCTACAGACCCAATGAGAGGGTCGGGAGTAACAAAATAAAAAGATGTTTGTGTATAGTTTACGTATTTTACTTTTTACATCATGTGAAACATGGCATGGACAATGGCTCTTGACATGACATGAAGCACAACGAATTTTCAGTGTTACTTACGGCAGTTTTGACGATTGATGACATTAAATATGACAATGCAGTTATTTATTTTTCATAGATTGATTAATACACGATTTTATACGGTGTCCAGTTCGACACTTTTGTATGTATATAATACATAATGAGCAGTTTCCCCAGAAAATTTAGTTTTAGGCAGACACCCATTAAGATTATTATCAAGATGGCGATGTTGATAATCGACCAGAGAAAGTAATAATTACAATTTTATGCGATTATTTATTACTTTCATTGGTGCCATTTAAATTTTATATAGACGAACAGAGTATGAGTATGAGTATTTAACGAGATTGTCCAAGGCGTGTACGTTTATCTATAACTATGTAGACATATATACACTATCTTTATAACTTAATTGAGTTTTCAATACATAAATCATTCAATACTCCTGGGTTTATTGCAATTTAATTACAATAAATTTTTGCGCATTTGACACCAGTCATCTTAAGTTTTGGCAGAAGTTAGCACCAAGAAGTTTGTTTCATATTACATGTGCTTTCCAAAAACAGTAGCTTGTCGAACTAAGTTTTTCTTACTTTAATTACCATTTCAGATTTACTGTTGGGTTTTACTTTATCTTGAAGGGTTTATTTGGTGTACGTGAGACGTGAGACAACTAACATTTCTCTTGTCACAGTTGACACTTCAGAATAAAGATAAGCAAACTAAACTTTAAATTTTTAATCTTTAAGCTTGAATGCACTAAGATAATGAGCCAATTATTTTTCCATATAAATTATCAATTTGGCAAGCATATTTGACCATGTAAATTGGCTTGGAAAGTGTTTACTGCGAATCAATTATACCTGTATTTAGACGTAAGACACATGTTGATAGTAAACTAACAGTAGCAATGCTTCGTAATAAAAGTAGTAATAGGAATAATATCGACACGCGCAGTAGTTAAAATAATAACTGCGATATTTAAGAATTTTAATCGAGAGTCGCAATCAAACGATATCGTATTCATAGCGTCTGTTACTGCTGGTGCTGTTATGATCTCTGTAATTGTTATGATCTCTGTAGTTGTTATGATCTCTGTAGCTGTTATAATCTCTGTAGTCCCTAGCTTGATCTTCTTCATACTCATAATCATATTCATCGTAGTCGTATTCGTAATAAGGTCTAGCTCTGTATGGGGAATATCGATAGGGAGACGATGTGTTAGCGTGTTCGTCCGGATAGTTATCTTGGTCTTCATCTTGGTCTTGGTCATCGTTATCATCCACAATACTAGCCTGGTGATGATTACAGTGGTGGTGATGATGGTGGTGATAATTTTGAGCATATTGAGTGGTGAAATGACGAGGCGCAAAGTACATGCTGTCTGAGAATTGAACCCCCTGGGGAAAATGACAAAATAAATTAAATTAAGTGGACACATATATGTATAACATAACGATATAAAATATCAGATGGAGGAATTGACCCATTACCGGCACGTTGTAGATATCGCGCAGGTACTCCTTCACAGACCGCTCGGCGAAAAGGCGGAATCCTGTTTTAACAAGGCATGTCACGGTCGCAATGCTGAAAGTTATCGTCTGATCGGTGGTTGCACCCGGTCGAATTAAGTTGAACCCTAGGATGAACAGCTCTGTTGCCAAAGTCGTCAAGAGAAAGTGAGAGATGCATATCCAGATTTGACATTTGACACAGGCGTTCTCCAACTTTTCGGACTGGGAGAAAGGAGAAAAAGAAAAAAAATTAATGAGATAGCGAGACGAGACATAGAGCGGCAGAGCATTGAACTATATATAACCGAACAAAACGTATGTATAGAAATTGAATCTTTTGATGTTAGATAAACAACTTTGTAGACGGCGGCGAGTCAAGAAAAATTCAATACAAGTGAAGAAAGAAAGAAGCTTTTGTGATGATGATTACTATTAAGGAATGAATAAGTAAGAAGGGAATGAAATATTTTGCTTTCCTTACCCGGTTTGTTGATGTGAGGAGAAGGACTGCGATGAAAAACTGTGTTGAGTAGACAATGCATATTGATGTAAAGAGAAACTCTGCAAATCCTCTCCCTGGAATACATTTTTTTTTGACCGAGAAAAAAAGAAAACTCACTCAGAGTACGCAATCTACAATTCGGCATCCATCGCATTTATAATATAAAAGATATTATTATGTAGGTATTAACTAGGGAAAATTCAAAGAAAAGAAACATTAGTTTTACTTTACTCTGTCCAAGGAAAGCAGACTAGCAATTTTTTATTCTTTAAAGTGATATTATTGTCAATTTCTTAGCATTTTACTTTTCACCCTGGGACTCTTTCTTTCTTTCCCTCTTTCTCCCACCAATGCATCACTTCGTTTCATTTTCATGGACCAACTAAGGAAATAAGGCAACCTAACATTCAAAGTGTACATAGTACGTACCTATACATCTGCAGCCGTAGTTCGTGTAGACTTTGATTATTATTATTACCTTTTTCTACTCACACCACTTTTTTGTAGTTACTACATATTATTATGTTATGTTATGGTATGTCGCCCCTCTCTCCCTACATATATATTCATTGCTAGCGAATTTTGGCCTATTCGCAAGTTGCTTTTTCATGTTTCAACTGATGGTTTAGTCGTGACAAGAATTACATCCGTGCGAAAAGATATTACCGTCATTGATGTAAGTAAATGTTGGTTAGAATCGGTTTTGGAATTTTAAACAAGTTCCCAGTTTAAGTAAATATAAAAGGGAGTAAAAGAGAAAAGTCAACCTGGGAAGCGATAAAAGGAAAGATCATTCGCAAAAGCACACTTCATACAGTGCAGTCGCCTAAACATGACTTTAGCTTATTTCTGTCTTTCTTTTAGTTCTCCGTACCTTGCGTGCAGCTAAGCTAAAACTTGGTTAGAAGCACCTGTTCCATTTTGTGTACTTTTCCGTGTTTTATAAAGCATTCATATGCAGTTTACATTATTTTACATTACAGCTTCAGCCTCAGCTTCCGTGTGGCTCACTCGCTGCTCACATTACAGTTTCACACATTTTGCGGCGTGAAATCGCCTGTCTCGTTTAATCTAGTGTATACGTGATCAAACACGGGACGAGTATGAAAGAGAAAGGCACACCATAGTCAACCGGGTAACTACTGTGCACTGCCGAGCCTCTGTTTTATTAGTGCCACTTATTTTAGATGTTATTGTTAGGTATTATTATCATTACTGGTATTATAATTGTGAGCATTAATAGCTTCACTCACTTTACACTTTTGTGGCTCCAGAAATGGTGCACTGTAAGAAAAGTTTACTTTTATGTACGCTTATCATTATACCATTATCATTACCGTGTCACTGTTGGCTTTTACTGGCTTACCGTCTTGGAACTAAGAAAAAGAAGATCAACATTGGTGTGGAATGAAAAGAGAGAAGATGGTATCTTGACACTGGGAATAATTTGGAACGACATTCGACAATATTATCACTTATCCAGACAATCAAATTGGAGAGGATGACGATGCTTTTATTACTTCATTATGGCAATCGCCCGCATTTACCTTTCCACTCTAAATGATTCTTACTCTGGAGTAGAGAAAGACACGAACCGCATTTATTTATTCACTTGATTTCAGAGAAAATGAGAGAAAATAATTCTATCTTCTAAGTTCTATGTAACTTCTACAGCTACTTAACTTATCATACAAAAGACGAAAGGAAAAGAAGGGAGGTTAATACTCAACCTGCTGAAAACGAGGTCTACACAAAAGTGTAAAATATGTATAATTTTGACTATGAAAAGATTCTATAGCAGCGAGCAACCGTGTTAAAAGCCTGTCCCTGTCTGAATCTAAATGTCGTTTTGAAAAGATCGTGTAAAAGATGCTCTCAAAGAAAGGTGCTATCAAATTATCAGGAACAGACGCCGCCGCTGAGTGGGACGAACCGCCGGAAATGTGGAGGATCGTAAGAAATGTCAGAGTCACACTTTGAAAATCACCTCTTATTTCATCTTTGTCATCGGCATCGAAAATAAGGAAAGAATAAAAGAAAAATCCGTTGCGATTCGTCCTAGTACATTTTTCAGATTTAAACAGAAAATCGGGTTAGTAATATCAATTTACACGGAAATGGAGCCTTATCTTTGTCTTATCTTGTTCTCAGAAATGGGATTGGATAACTTTCCTCCCAAGTTGTCCAAAAGTTATAAGTTTTACTCCAAGTTTATTGTAGCATATGTACCACTTTTAGCCTCTCTCAAGTAGCCCCAAAGAAAGAAAGTTTAGCTTGATTTATAAGACAAAATACTCACGGTCTCTCTGCTTTTTCCGATAAAGTCTGGTTGATTCCCAGAATATCGGTTTTGGTTACCTCTTTTCTTTTTCAGCAAATTATATTGATGAGACTCACATTTACCAGGACTGAAAGGTGGCCGCGTAACATCATTCAAGTCGGACAGAGTGAATTTGTAAGAAAAATAGGCTATCATCAGGATGGCAATGAGCTGAAAAAGACAAAGAGAGAACAGAAAAAGTACATGAGACTTAAGTAGAAAGCAGGAGAGAAAATCTCTGGCCAATGCTTTTTGGCTTGGCTTGAGCTGTACTGAGCTGGTTTGATGCAATGCGTAGTTCTGTCACGATGAGGTTTGCAAACGACGAAAACAAAAGAATTGAGGAGGACGGTTTTCCATCCACACCATTTTTCCTTTCTTCTTGATAACTACTTATCACGGAGTCATCCAATTTTAGCCTTTCTGCATCAGAACTCAAACTATGCTCATCTATATGCTAGTGGAGACTATGAAAATCTTATTGTCCCACATAAAATATTGGAGAGGAAGATAATACAACATGAAATGATGATAATATAATATAATAAATTAGAATAATGTAATCTGACGCACCATGTCAATCCAGGAGATGAACCGAACATGTTTCCTATTACGAAGTCGTATAGCTTCATACTCCATGTCGAAAAAGATGAAAAGGGGAGTGTTGGCGGGGGAAGGTGAGGGGGAACCTGCCTCTTCCTCTCTCTCCTCTTGACAGGTTGTCGTCGTGACCGATAAAATCGGACACGACTGTGAGCCCCTAATGGTGACAGCTTGTCAACTTGTTACAATTCAACCTTCTTTTGTACGGTGGTGACTATTTCTAGCGACAAGGAGAAGACTTTTACTTTTTTCTCCCCGAGAAGATTTTGCACACTTTTTCTATTCCATCTTTCATACTATTATTACTACTATCTTTATACAGTATTATTATCATTATATTTTTATTTTATATCATTCTTGTTATATCGGCCCGTCTTTGTTGTATTTTACATTCAAAGAACAATCACATCCCATCACATCATCACGCACTCCAAAAATGTCCCAATTTTTGGTGAAACCGAAAAAGTTACAATTTAAGCATTTCAACTTCCGAAGACACCATTTTGAGAAATATCTACATAGTATATTATTGCTTGCACTCTTATTATTCGTTATTGTACATTGTATATTGTATTAAGTTTCGGTTTTGCCTTTGCCGTTGCAACTGGAGAGGGTAACAATACTAAAAGTGCCAGTCGCGACGAGCAGCACCATTACCATTTTCTCCTTTCTCACAGCTTCATGCAGCATCAGCATCTTTTGAATCGTTTGTCATCCATTTCTGTATTCGTTTTCAATTCTAATCCTCCAGTACTTTTTGGAGTTGATCCTTTCGAACTTTTGGGATAATGTGAAATGAAATTCTTCTATCGTTGCTTGATGCATCCGATCACGTAAGATCTGAAATTTACTGTATCTTATATAATATAATGTTCATGTATTGGTTTTCCTGTGGAGTCCGTGAAATTTTCACTGTTCAGTTACTTGGTAAAACCGAGGCAGAAACTTTTAGTTTCGCAGCCTGGCGTGACTGCATCCAAACATTTTACTGGAAGCGTTTACTTTACATTTTCATTGAAGAGGCTTTGCACAGGGAAAGATTGAGCACGTTAAAAGTGAATTGAGTAAAGCCACATGAATACATTTTGTATGTGTATGTATTGTACACATAGAATTCGCGTCAACGGAACGCTGTCTACTTGCCTGTCGATAAGGAAGCATTAACTCTGCAGAATGACAGCAGACGAGGGCTATGATGATGATGAAATGATGATGCTCCAAACGACAAGTTAAAGCGCTGGTTTCTGGTTTCTGCACTTTCAATTCATTCATACAAACATAGTATAAACGTAGAGTAGGCAAGTACTTTGTAAGAGACAGCCAGACAGTTTCATTTCATTCTTATCAACTTTCACTTAACGAGTGACCCACAGTGGCGACAGCGTGGGCTTATCAAGATAACAACACACATCACGTCATATATTACATTACGCTGGTGCTGTCTCCTCTTTTATATTGAAGCTACATTCTGAAATGAAAGAGGACAAGGGTGTTTTACTGACTTTTTCGACGGCACTGTGTCAATGGGCCACTCATCTTAAATCCATCCATTATATACTGTATTCGTGTATTCTATCCCATTCAGGAACAATATTTTATGTCATATTATTATACTCTGTTTTATGGCCACATTACACTTTACACACATGACACTAAAACTAGCAAGAGTAACAGTGGAAGCGGCGCAAGAAGAAGCGGTGTTTGTCGAGTAAGCAATTTAGCCCTTCCATCATTCTGAAGAAAGCACTCGATTCCTCTTGTCTTCTCCAATGTTTCCTTCCGTGTTGAGCTGAAAAGGAACGATGTCTTCTGTATCCTTTATCCTTTCGCGGAGTGAACCTCTCTAGCAGTATTAGCGTCAATAGCGTCACTCACTCACTTTTTCAGACTTTGACGATGATGCGAGGATAAAAACAGGGACGACTTTCTTGCAATGGTGACCAATTTTGAGAACCGGTTGTGTTCGCAGGAATTCCTGTCGGTTATTGGAAAAATAAAAAATAGCGTTTATGATACACACTCATTTCAAGTTTTCCATAACGCTCTTCCTGTGTCAATTCAGTATTATTAATGGATTTTGAAAGAGCCTGAGATGGGAGAAAAGGAAGGGCACAATGCGTTAATGTCGCAGTGCCGTAGTCATTCATTATATAATCGGATGAAGCTAACCCAAAGTATCTACCTGTTTCACTGTACTTATCATTCATGGCACTGCCGAAATGAAGCTCAAAGAGTTTGGTTCGTGTTTGTCTGAATCGAGTCGTCAGTTACTTTCCTCTTCCTTTCAGTCATCCCATTACTTTCACTTATTTTCACTCTTTCCATCTTCCATTTCCTTACCTGAAACTGAAACGAAAAAATATCTCCTCTCACTGCGGTATAAACTCTACTCGATCCAATTCATAGATTTTCGATTGACAAGGTACGAACGACATTTAGCCTGAAACTGAATAAAAGCCGAATAAAAGCCAAATGATCTGAACTGAACTGAAGCCATGTCGTAGCTCTTTCTTGTTTTGTCTTTGTTTCCATTTTGTAAACTGAAAAATTCATGGGAAAGAAAGATCAATGGGCACACCTCAAATTCAGCCTGATTCCGTTTCCTCTCTGTGGGAATACAATCAAACTATAGCGCGGATGTAGGTTTGCAACCATTTTGCATACTGGCGGACACAAATATGTACAAAACTCCACCTTGAGATATTATTTAATTTCCCAGTCCATCAACTGATCACATCTCATCCTGGGAAATGTCGTTTCGTTAGTGCTCAAAAGTATGTAAGTCACTCAGAGTGCAATGTATGTATATATGTATACTGTAGACAGGTTGACTTTCTTCTGGAAAATAAATTTCGCGTTGTTGTACCCGACATAAAATCAAATTCTGGAAGGTGTCTGTACTTTCTTGATCCCTTATTAAGTCTTTTGATCACAAGGAAAATGAAAAATGTGCTGGGTCTTTAAAATCAGTCAAGAGTCAAGAGTCTCAGCTCATGACAAGTCAAGCTGTCATATAGGATAGGACCTTCTTTACCTTTAGCTTGAAATGTGGTGTCACAACAATTTTATTCGTGAAATTAGCCCTTTTCTCGCTTAAAACAACTTTAACCTATCTGAACTTTCTTGCAAGTTATTCGTTATAAAGAAGCAATTCCTTCATTCGTGTCTAGCATGATGTTTTTTTGCTTTTGTTTGTCCAAAAATAAAACGCCAGCGGTTGATAAGATAACTTTTTGAAGTTATGTATGAGCAATATCCTTTTGAATAATATACGTAATTCTTATATTAAATATTATTATATTTCATTTTGCAGCTTCACAACTCACGACGGCGTCTCAATTTATGGAGCAATGTCACAACAAAGTTGTATTTCTCTAGGGCCAGTGGTAATTTTTGTACATGAAAGGGGCAGGAAGCGTATTATAATCTGCCACATTCTTACAATGCCACACATGGAGGAGAGTGAGGAAAGAAATTTGTACAACTTTAACTTTTTATTTTCTATTTTTGTCTATTTTACCCGAAGAAAAGTTTTAGCTGAAAGGAAAAAGGAAAAAAGAGAAAAAACTTTCTTCCTCCGTCCTTTCACTGAAATATTCTGGTCTGGTTACTTAAAAATGGATGCAAAGAGCGTCCTTGTAGACAGAGACAAAAGCGCTCTTTCCAAGTTATTATCTCAGCTCTGTTTTGCTCATATTTTTTCTTTAATCTTTTACAAGGAAGTAAAATACTTTTTCATCTCTCTTGTAAAATATTGTCCAATGTAATGAAATGTCTTGTATTGGAATTTGTGCCACGTTGTCACTAAATTGTGCATGAAGACAGCCTTCGTATGCCTAATTTCTTTAATAGAGACTAGGTTCATTTCCACTCTCTTTCGCATATCTGATCGGCCATATTATTTTCCGCGATAGTGTCAACTAATAACCACTCTATTCGATTACATTAAAGACGCTAGCATTACGCATGCAAATGCAATGAAATGATACAATTTTCTTTTCTTCTCTGAAATTTCCCCAATATTTGGCTAAAATCCGATTTCCAATATCTCCTCATCTCCATTATTATGCTAATGTTCTCTCCGAGATAGAACCACTTTTCTTTTCTGTTTCACTTCAACTTCGAGCGGAGCTATCCCAAGGACTAGTTTTCGTGCAGAATAAAATCGCGTCGTGTGTGGTCCCTTGAAATGATTCAAAAACAAAGTGTCACACGCGCAGTGCAACAGCAATAGTTTGTCTTCCTATTGCAGAGCGTATATAGTTTAAAAGGGAGAAAGAAGTGGAAAGTGGAAACTTGTTTTCTTTTCCTAATGTTTCTTTCTTTTCTTTTCTTGTCCGCTTTTGCCACAAATGTATAGATAGCAAGGAAAGATAAGCGCTATTTCAGTGTCCACGTTCGGCTTATACATACATGCTTGCTTGACTTCAATTTGAAGGAATTTCGCAAAGATCTTATTTTATATGATGGGACATTTTTTGGATTTGCACAAGGCTGGCTAGTGGCTTTTCTTCTGGAAAGTCTGAAGGAAAAGGAATGCACTTAGGAAGAAAGACTTTTGGAAAACGGCTGCTGCGGGTGTTGTTGATCTTCTTATGGCCAAGTTTTATTTTCTCTTTCTGTATGCATACAAAGTAGTCACTAGTCAGTGGTTAGTTTGTCCTTCTTTTCTTTTTCCTTCCTAATAGATTCACAAATAAGATGAGACAGGACAGGATAACCCTTTTCCTTTCCGTGCCCTTCCTTCCAGCCTTCCTTCTTCATTTACAACGGTCACAAGAGAAGGGACAGCAGTCCAGGAATGTAATAACATATTCTCAGTTTTATACAAAAACCTTTGTTCACTATTTCCAACTAACAAGATGATCCTCGCCACATCAGTAGCAGCAGCAGCAGTGGCGGCACCACAGTTAATACTTTTTAACGGTGATATTGCAATCGAAGCACGTTACTTTTATGTTGATAAAGCGTCACGCAGTGGGAGCTGATAACTCCATCCCGAGTACGCCACAATTCCAAGAGTTCTCTCGAGTTGTTATTACTATTATTACACTCTTAATCTTAATATCATCCTGTTGGTCCGTGTGTTGCAGTGGATTGTATACCCACTAACTTGCGTCTTTACCCCAATAAAGAAAGAGAGAAATATCAAAATACAAAATAATAAAAAGGACAACTGAATGAAAACTCAATCTTTGGTTTGTCTTGTGTTATTAGCCAAAAAATGGACTAGTTTTTTCCATTAAGCCAAGATAAGATTTTTTATTCAGATTATATTATTGGTTTATCTAGAAAACAGCGTGGCATGCATTCTACTACTGGTCAAATGAGCGTTGGACGTTGGTACTTTACCAGCTAATGATATACTTGGGCTTGCGTTCCGAAAATAAACACTAAGGAATATTTTGATATAAATAAAAAAAATTGCTTTAGCTGGTGAGAGTTGAGTTTGAGTTAGTGTCTGACTGTCTTCTTCACAGGCAACCTACCTCTCTTTCTTCCTCCGCAAAAATTAAGCGGAAACATAGACATAGAAAACTGGGCAAGAGAAAGAAATTGCTACTGTTTTGTTCGTTCGCAGGTTAAGATAAGACATTGCTGCTAATGACCGCATAGTCAGAAATTTGTACGTTTACGGAAATTCCCGCATCGTACATATGATAATATTGCCGTACCTCCGTCTTTTAGTTAGTTAGTTAGTGTCGCTCACCAGCCAACCACCAACCAAACAGACCAACAAACCATTTGGAACAACATTATTCTCCTACTCTTCTACTTCATCTTATGCGGCAGACGTGTTTCTAATCAAGTTAAGTCGCCTTCCCTGGATTTTGCGAAAGTTTTCTTCTGTTTTTACTTATTGGAATAGCGCTTTGTTCTCGGACCAGAATCCCAAGTTACTCCATGTTTACCACGTTGTGCGCACTTGTACACACATGCACTCACAACTTCAGAAGATAACAACAACATGCCTACATTTCGATAGTTCCATCTCCATCAAGTAACGCAAGAGTAATTGAATTGATCACCTGCTTAACCACCAAATTGGTCACATCCCGACTTGTAAGTTACTCATTTGCTTTGCTTTCCCCTTTCTCTTTGGTTATCTAGGCTATCTTTTTTATTACTTTCACTAGGCCAGTATTATTTATTGTTATACAAGAAACGCGAAGCCAACGCTGAGCGTTGGTAGTTAAGGTGATTTCTTAAAAAAACTCAAAAAACAATGACCAACTGAATGGCTACTTGACCTCTGACCTGTCTGACTGAAGGCCCTTGTATTAGTGAAAGAAAAGATAAAATACCAAGCCAAAGGCCTAAGGCCGGTAGTATCAGTAGTAAAATAAAATCTCAGTAAGGGAAAATACCCAGTAACTGGTAGATAAGCTTGCACCTTTGGATACTTTTGATCATGGTTACTGTTTTAACGGTAATTTTACTCTGTGAAGTAATTAAGACAAAGATAGGGACATCATGGTTTAGCGTGGTGAAATAACATTGAAATCCCTTGTTTTTGTAAATGAAAGTAACA